>JSUI01006263.1:0-31572 GCA_000833645.1 Huntiella omanensis | reverse complement strand
CCCCCCTTCTTCCTCCCAACCCCCAACAAGCCCTTCAAAATCCTCTGCAACCCCTCTCTCCCCTCCTCACCCTTCTCTAACTCGCCGCCTGGAAGTCTCCAAAGTCCATTTGCCCCACCAATTACAAAAACACACGCTACCCCGATATCATGGCCTAGACATACGGCCTCGACGTGGCGGACCGTTCCTGATGCTTTAAAGTCTTTCTCTAGCTTTGTCAGGTGTCTTCCTGGTTTCATGTCGTGGATCGGTTGGGACGTCTTGGGCACGGGTGTGTAGTTTTGTAGAGGCCATATCGTGATGCGTCGGGGCGCTGATGTCGGTGTTGATGATGAGTCGCCTGTTAGATTGTCGTCTGGCATTTTGGATAGATAGCAAACTATGTGAATCAGTCATGGAAATTTAACTCTAAATTAGACCAAGTATGCAACGGTTTTGACTCTTCCTAAATATATTGAAGTAATTACTAAATTCGGCCATCTCGATGTACATGTCAGAATCACCAGTTACAGTAACTACATGGTGACGTAGTCTGTGCTACCTCGCCATCGACATACACATCATCATCACAACTCTACTACACAAAGTTATTGCACAAACATGCATCTTATTCATTCAAGCTCATAAAATATACTAAGAAATAACCGCTCATCATCATGCTTATAAACAAAGCGACTCATTCATCCTCCCCTTAAGCCTTCCACTCACCAGACAACCACCGGTTGTAGAAGTCCAGAGAGTTGGCAGGCTGATCCATCGGCACCATGTGACCGGCCTGGTAGATCTGCATAAAGGTCAGGTTACCACTGTGCTTCACCTTTCCGTACTCCTCCTTGTCAAGAGTAAGGGACTTGATCTCGGCGGCGTTGAAAGCCTTGTGACCGGGCCACTCCAGAGCGTTGGTCCAGGCCTGGTTACCCAGCCAGTTGCAGATGTAATCAGCATCACCAGCGTAAATCAGAACGGGGATCTCCTCGAGAATGCTAGGCACGAGGCGGTGGAATGGCTTGAACCAATCACCAGCGAACAGGAAGTTCCGGTTAATGTCAAAGTTGCAGCTGTCGTACTTGTCCACCTCCACACCGAGAGCCTCCTTGACTGACTCTTGGTTCAGGTAGTCACTGATGTAGCCGAGGCCAGAGTAGCACAGGTTGCTGCTGTCCTCACACTTTCCACGGATGTCGTAGACATTCTGGCCAGTGCGCTGGTAAGGACCAATCAACGCGTTGTTGCAGTAGATCGAGGCAGGAACACAAGACCACGTCGACCCAGACTCGTAGCAGGCGTTAATCAAGGACTGGCAGCGGCCCAGGGCATTGTCCATGGCCTGGCACTGATCAGGAGTCAAAACAGCGGGGTAACCACCGTCACCGCAAGCCATGGGGCGGTAGTGAGCGTATTGGGTGTAACCATCAGTAAGACCATTACCAATGAGAACCGACTTGAGGTTGATGTTACGGTTGGGGTGAGATAGAATCTCCGACGCCATCGAAGGGATGTAGTGACCAGCGTAAGACTCGCCAGCAATGTGGAAATCCTGTTTAGCGTACTCAGGGAACTGGTGGAAGAAAAGCGACAGCAGCGCATAGACATCCTTGCTAGCGGCAGCAGTGGTGGTGACATCACTGCCAGAGTACGAGTAACCAACGTTGACGGGCTGGTCAAGGAAAATCACTGAGGCGTTGTTGTTCCACGAAAAGGGGTTGTTGACGACCTTGAGCTTCTTGTCAATCGAAGCAGGGCCAAGCTCGAGGAAAAGACCAGTCAGCGAGGAGCAACCGGGACCACCGTTGAGCCAAAGGACAACGGGGTCCTTCTTGGGGTCACCGCGGGACTCAAAGAACCCTATTTAGAGTAGTAGTTAGTATCAGACCATATATCCCGCAGTTCCTTATCTCCGAGCACTTACAGTAAAACAGATGCTTGTCATTCTCGTTGTCATCCAAATAACCACTGAGCTGCTTAACCGAATCGACGCCAAGCTTCTTGGGGTCAACCTTCTTAGCTCTCAGCGAGTAAGAAGCAAAGTCCTCGGCGCTAACGGCGCCCTCAGCGCCAGCCATGGTGACAATGTTCTTAACATCCGCCCCCTTAACAACATGGTCCCAAGCCGAGTCTGGCTTCCGGTTAATCTTCTTGTTGGCCGCCTGGGCCTTGGCCTCCTGCGCAGCCTTGAAAGCTTGAACAGCCTCTGGTGCCAACATCTCCATCTCCTCCCACAGAGCCTTGGCCTCTGAACCGACCTGGGCGATGCCGTTCTGGAGCGACTCCCAGACGCCGGGGGCAGCAGCAGGCTTGCCGGCGGGACGAGTCTCAGACGAAGACGAAGCACCGTTCATGACGATCTGCTCCGAGGCAAACGCGACGCTCGCAGCGCCAATAAGGGAAGAAACCTTCATGTCGAGAAAAAAGTATCCAGATGGTATAAAAACAAGGTGATTAAAAACGACAGACAAAGCTCGTCGACAAAAGAATAACTAAACCAAAAAAGTCCGTCGTTACAGAAAACGAACTATACGCAGACAGAAGAAAGAGAAAAAGAGAAAGAAACAATCCAAAGATCAAGGCGCAAGCTTAAGAAAAAGGACCGCCACTTGACCAACCTGCCGGAGGGATCACAATACAGTGGCAACCAACCACAACAAGGAAGCCTCGCCCTCGCTCGCCAAAGATACTGCAGGTCGGTGCGAGGAAACCGCGCAAACAGCGCAACTGCAGAGCTGGCTGGCTGGTTGGCTGGCTGCATGACTACTTGGCCGCCCTGTTTTGGATGCGGGAAAAGGGAGGTGAAGGCGCTAGTTACATATGAGCGTTGTTATCTACGGGAATGACATTACTGCTGCCTGTTACTGATTGCATCTATTGTAGGCATCTATCTAGACGGACCTCCGATTATTGTACATACTCTTCTATGTAGCTAAGCTTCTACCCTCTATGACGCTATCGCAGTCGCAAACAAACGCGCCCATTAAGGTACAAAAGTGGGGTCATTATTAATTAACACCCACTCCCCACCTACTAAATCCCCATCACTTGTGAACCTTCCCTTTCTGTACAATTCAACCACCTCCGTCATCACACACCCAACCTCCCGTCCTACAAACCAAAGAATCGTGAACCCCTTCTATCTCCGATCGATCCAACCTTTTCAGATTCAACTTCCGCCGTCCCCCGCCCCCCACATTCACCCGTCCGCCAGGTACCCTGATGTCCAACAAATCAAAGTCCAGAACACCCCGCCCCCTCATCCTTTTCCCCTGTTTCCGTCCTTCACTCGTCCCAAGACTTTTGCCCCATGCACATTACCAGATTAACCCTATAATATCACATATAACCCTAAACAACCATTACCAGAAAGCACAACTTTTATTCATTACTCTGACAAACCACCACATAACAATAAAGCCATAACCATAACCAAACCAACGCCAATCATCAAATCATCCCAGATCACATTAAAACTCACGCTTCCATCTTTGTTTACCGTCCAAACAGAGGGGGAGCTGCCTCGTCAAACATCTCGTTATCCGTATCTCCATCAGCATCGATAGTCTCAAGACCAGCCCCAGCACCAAACGTAGTAGCAGCTCCAACTGTGGTCAGGTTATCAAAACCCCAACCAGTCTCCATGGCGCTCTGAATAGTAGTAGAAGAGCTGGCCTGAACATCATCTTCAATACTGGTGTGGACAGAGCTAGCATCGTCTTCATCCGAAGACGTCGTAATCTTACGACGACGGGGAACTCGCGCTTCGGGACTGGACTCAGCACTTCCAACCTTATAACCATCCGACTCTTGGTCTTGGCTGTCATCACTGTCGCTGCCTTCGAGTTGCTTGTTGATAGCAGCAAACTTGGGTCCACCAAGAGCAACTCCCTTAGGAGTGCGTCTACGGTAGAACAGAAGATAAGCAGCAGAGGATGAACTGCCAGCTGGGTCTTTAATCCGGGAGACGGAGGAATCGTTAAAGTTGTACCAGCACCCGTCGACGAAGTTCTTCGCCGTGGCAGTGTAATGACCACCACCCAGACCACCGTAATGCTCATCGATGGCAATGAGATCGTAAATCTCCTGCTTGCCAGATTCCTTGTGCAATACGTGCTTCTCAAGATCAAGACCCTCAACGGGGAAGTCCACCTTATGATCCAACTTGTCTCTGCGCCAACCAGATGAACTGAAGCGCTTCAGATGACAGATCAGAATATCAGGAGTCTTCCAAACATCAACCTTTTTGCTGGCACGGCGGTGCTCCTTGCAACGGGGGCAGTACCACATGTCCTGCTCCGAAAGAATCTCTGCCTTCTCAAACTCCTCTAAACACTCATAGAGCGTAATACTCTTCGACTTACGTGAAGCCCGCAGCTGTCGCTTCTTTTGCAACACCACATCGATCATAGTCGGCGGCTGCGTGAAGGTGCGCGCGCCCTGAGTGTGGGGGTTGGACTTGCCCGTCTGTCCAAAGACCATATCCCAGTAGTTAACCTTCCAGTCGACCACGATGCCTTCTTGAAGACGAATCAAGGGGCCATCATCCACTGCAGGAGCAGGAGTAGTGTCCTGGCAGGGTGCGGCTTCCTTTTTGTCCTTCTTGCCAGCCTTAACCTTCCGACCCCGAACCTTGCCCCGCTTTCCGGCACGGCGTACGGCCTTTTCGCGACCCTTGAGTTTGCTCAAAGCCTTCTAAAAATTGGTTAGAAACAAATTAATACAAATATGTCTGTGACATGAACTTACAGCGTGATCTTCCTCTTCGCGACGAGCAGCGGCCTCGAAATCCTCAGTAGCTTCATCATCGCTACCACCCTCAGTGGCACTCTCACTACCTGCAGCATCGCTATGCTCGGGTTCAGGAGTCTCCTCTTGAGGGAGGCGATCCAGTACACGATGGAACTTTTGTGACTCATCAATAATGCGCCATCCGTTGGAAATAGGACCAGATGTCTCCTTAAAGTAGCACATCTCGAAGAGGTTCAAGAGAATGGGGTCTATAGGCTTCTTGGGGTCCACCCACTTAGGGCGAGTAGTGTTGAACTCGCGTAGCTTGAAGGGGTATTCAGTAGACTGGGCATCAGGCTGGCCCTGTTCAGCAGCCAGAGACGCTGGAGTCTCGGCCTTCTTGCCTTCAGAAACCGGCTTGTCCCCGGCCAACTTGCTGTCGACGGAAATGGCAACAAGATCCTCTTCACCCTCAACCGATTCAGCAAGCACCTTACCGCTATCTTCCGAGGGTTCTGAGTCAATCGGCTCCAAGTCCTCATGCAGGACAGTCCAGGTCGAGAATGAAGCCACCTTCTCGAGGATCTTGCGGTGAATGGCCTCAGCGTCGTAGCTCTCCTCTCGAGTCAGGGTGATGAAGTGGGGAGGAGAAACCTCCTCATCGGCGCGGAAACGCCCAGTACCAAGGTCAATCCGATGAAAGACAGGAACCAACATACGGTCGTACTTCTCATCGTCGAATGACTCAGTAGGGATGGGACCAATATCCAGCATAGACCGGCCACCGTATTTCGACTGGTGGCCAGACTGGGGAACAAGGTTTGTGGGCACCATCTCAATCTCATGTGCTACTGGGTCATCACCAGTCTGGATCTCATTAACCTCTTCATCGTCAGAGTAATAGCGGAAGAATTTCCCCCGGTACTCCTCTGCCATGAACAAACGTTCAGTTGGGACACCAGTACGCCCAGAAATAAACTCCTTGAGCGCACCTACAGTGCTGTGAGAAGGGAGCTCAACATCCAGCTTAACAGGCTGGTCACACAGAGGATAAAACTTGACCGAGCGGCACCAGGCAGTATCGACAGGCAAAGGCAACGTCAAGTTCATGAACGGATCAAACGTGATGCTGACTTTCTTGCAAACAGGGCAGTTGAGCGTACTCTTGTACAACCCCGTGAAAAGGTCAGCAATGACTGAGTCGTCACGTTTCCGAGTGATGTCCCAGACTTCATCGGCCATTTTAGCAATAGCTGCTGGGTCACCGACCATCTCATCAGTTGAGTCAGGCTTCTCAATGTAAGGCTTCTTCTTAACTCTGCTGAGATCCTCCTGCAAAGCATCAAGAAGGAAACCTAAGAACTCCTGAGAGTCATGCTGTGAGTAGCCCGCAAATGATGGCCGGCAGTGGCCAACCATGTTCTTGAAGGCACTGGGACGGGCAGCGTCGTTCGTACCAAAGTACATCGTCTTTAGTAGTTCACCGTACGCATTTGCCATACGTCCATGGTACGCCAACGGATTGTCGTAGTTGATCTCATCATTGTAAGTATCACTGATGAAATACTTTGACAATTCCTCTACACTGCGAACGCACTGTAAAGCCGAGTTCATGTAGCACGTGTTTCCCAGGTTATTCAAACCGACAGCACCACGATGCTTCTTCTTGGCAATATTCTGAGTACGGTTACGCGCACTTAACCGAGCAGAAGAGCGGTTCTTGGAGACGCTCTCATCCGTCTTAGGGGTGGTGTTGGTAATACGCAGCGTACGGGGCTTAGTGTTAGCCACTCGAGATGCAACACCAGAAACATAAACATCACCATCAACCATCTCCTCAACGGCATACACCTCGTAACCAGTGACACTATTCAAGGCCAAACTAGATTTGCCGTTGTACTTGCCGCTAGTAGTCAAGTCCTTACCAATGACAGAAGGCTGGCTTTGCTTGTAGATAGTGGGGAGAACAAGAAGCGTAGGCCACATGGCAAATTTGTACTGAGTGTCTGACAGGTCATCGGGGTTGAGGATAGGCGAGAGAGGGGGAGTGAGGGAGTTATCCGCTGGTGTCGACGCCCCGCTCTCGGTTGGCTTGGGAGCAGAAAACTGCTTGGGCTTCTGAATATGCGAGAATTTGATCTTACGCTCCATGGGGATCTTGAGGGCCGTCTTGACATCGGCCAGCAGGTCCTGATAACGATATGACTCGCTCCGGACCATGATCAACGGCCGATCCTGGACCGACTGTTCTGGGCGAATACTGCATATTGGTGACCAGACACGGTGGATCTGAAGAATGGCGGGGAAGATCTCGTAATCGATTGAGTCAGCCAGGCCTGAACCATTGGTATCCACAACATAACGGATGATGGGATACTGATCCTCCTTCATACCGCACCAATCGTAGATGCACTTCCATGCATCTTCCGGTACCAGCTCATAGTTATCAAGGGTGTAACCCAGCTTGATAGTAGTGAAGTACTCATTGTTTCCAAGTTCCAACACATCACCAATGATATCTGAGTTATCCACAGGTCCGGGATGTGGGATCTGACCTGTGTTCTTGACGTCACCATAAGCCAAGGCCTTTTCAACCCATGACCGGGAAATCAAGTAGATGGGATCGCCAACTTTGAGGGGTGTATCTCTAGAGGCGTCAATCAGAGTTACAATGGTCTTAACGAGCTCTTGAGGAGACGGTGTGGGTTCTAAATAGAAAGGAAAAGTCTAACGTTAGTTTATTATGTTTATGAAATGCTGAGTAACGGATTTGTGTGGTATTAATAGCAGGTTACAGCAGTGCATATTTTGGTACAGTGGTCTAGAAGGGAGTTTAATTGCGCGTGGTAGGTATGACGTACTGTTGGTGGTCTCACTTTCTGGGTCCAAGCTCATCTCGCGAGACAGTTCAACCGATTCTTTGGGAACAGCAGCAGCACTATCTTGTTGCCTTTGCTGCTGTTTCTCTTTGGTCTCCTGAGCCGCAGCCATTTCAATATCGGTGTTGTCAGGATCCATGCTGGAGGCTCTGCGTTTCAGTGGTGAAGAGGCTCTAGTGGAAGCTTCACCATCAACCGTCATGAGGGCGTCCAAAGGTGGTCTAGACAAAGGTATGGCGGCAGCGGGCAGCAATGACGATGCGTTGTGTACAGACGTGTCGAGATCGGCGACGGACTCCTGGTCAGGCGACGAGGGTTGCGAAGACGGATAATTGGGAACAAAAGAAGACTTAGCTCCCAGCGTCGAAGCGGCCAAGGCACTGGTGGCAGAATCGGGTTTGCGTACTGGGGAAGGCGAGTGGGCCTTTGACGAGAAAACGGGATCTGATTCGTCGAGAAGACCGGGGGTTGCTGGCAAAGCAGAGAACGATGACCCGGCGACGGAGCCGCGGGCGGCAACACCGGAGGGGAGCGAATCGGTAGGACTCGGCGACGTGTTGCGCGAGGGGCTGGCCGATCCGGGGTCGATGCTCGAGCGGCCAGAGTCTGGCGAGTGGGTTCTTCTTTTCTTCTTTGGGAACGCCGTTTTGCCGGGTGAGCTGCTGGAGACTCGCAGCTCTAGAGGGGAGAAGAAAAAGGAAGAGAGAGGGCTGACGAAGGACGAGATTGCGGAGAGAACTCAAAAAAGCAGAACGGCCGATGATTTTTCTGGTTCCGATTGTGAGAGAAGAGACCAGCGGCGGGCGGTCGAGGGGGAAAATGGCCCGAGTGTAACTGGAAGGAAAAAGGAAGCAAAAAAAAAGAAGAAAAAAAAGCAGAAAAAATTGTCCAAGTCTGGAGACAGGCTTGGAGGAGCAAGTTAGTCAAAAGAAGGATGGATGGGATGGATTGAAGCGAAGCCAGTAGACTTGATAGGACAGCTGAGTGGACTTCAAAAGTAAACTTCTAGTCAGAATTCTGCCAACGGGGAGTAACGAAAGCGACAAGTAAAAGTCTCGAAACCCAACCACAGCAAGCAAGCGAACAAAAGTGGTCGAGGGTGATCAGTTCAGTAAAGCGTTGAAAAGGATGCAAAGGGCCTGTAATCCGGAGTCGTAGGCAGTATATTGATGATGCAAGCAGCCAGATGAAAGAACGCACACAAAAGACGAGGAGGTCTCAAGTCGACGGTGCTAACAAGCCACGAAGAATCAGTCGCAGTTCAAAAATCAATGACACCTTGATCAAAACAGAGACGACCCAGATTGTGGATTGATTGATGATGGAATGGACGAATCAAGCTCCACGGTGGAGTCTTGCGTTTTTCAAAGTGCAAGGTTGGCCGCCAGTGTGGGGAGAAGTAAGGAGGGAGGTACATACAATTCAAGTATGGACATCAACGTGGAAAAAAAGAGCCACAGTAAGGGAAGAAGGAAGATATAGGGAAAGAACTACACGGTTGAAGTGACCAGAGGGGTAGGAACAGAGTTTGATGACGATAGTTTGGGTATACATTCGGATTATGCGGTCAATGTTGATGGCAATTACATGTCTAGCGTAGACGCAAAAACCAGCCGAATTAGGGAATCTTGATTATGTTAGAGGATACCAGACCTGGGCTGTAGCATGTCTTATAGACTTCTAGTGTATACGCCAATACGACGGCTCGTCTTCTCCTTCATCTTTGTCTAAATAAGACGGTCTTAGGACATTCCACGTTATTCCCTCCTTCGCTCTAAACATCCACTACACTCCACCCTGAAAAATCTCAGTTTGCCAGCATTGTGGATCCGTCCTTATATCCACATTAGACTCACTCAACTTATACACACCACTGTACTAACTTCATACAGGCTTCCTTCGGTTTTGCCCGTTGTAACCGTATGTAAATAGACAACACATAGATATAGTCACGAGAGAGTCCATATAGAGGACGCGGCGTATACACACAAATGGAACAAAACCATCCAAATCACAGTAGCGTCCGGGGCATTTAGACGTTCACACAAACGGATAGCTTGGAAACTTGAACGCGCAATGCGGGGAGCTAAGTAGCGCATACGCATTTTTACCGCAAACGCGCTGATATAGGGTTAAGGCTGACACCCGGCCATGCAAACCGACCAATCACGTGCATCTTGTTCATCAAGACGGTGAAGACCCTAGTATAAGAAGAACAAGCAGAGGACAAATCACATGACACGTTTTCGTAAGGTAGAACCACCTGTATTCAGACACGATCCAGACTCAACTCATAAGAGTCAAAATGTACATACAAAAACAAAACAACGCTGGAGTCCTCGTATACCGATCAGACATCCAACACTAAAACAAAAAGACCCAGAACCAACAAGAAAGAAACAAACAGCCAATAACAAACTGGCCCCTGACTGAATCATAGACATTGGCAGACAAAGCCACCTCCATCTAATCGGCCCCATGAACTCAGATGCGAGATCCAGTCCACAAAGGTACGAAACAAAGACAACAAAAAAAGTAAACCGCCGATTTTGATATCCCCAAGAGAATACAAAAGGAAAAAGGAATACAGATAAATCACAAGGGCCGTCCCAGCCTTCCCAATGACAAAAGAATCGTTCAACAAAGGAAACCAAGTCATGAGCCAGCGCTCCCTTTAGAATGACACAACGATTTAGTGTGCCATACCAAGCAATGTGATGAAAAGTCAACACGTCCGAGCCGCCGGCCTCGTGAACAAGACAAATGAAAAGAAGCAAATGGTGTCTTCGCAGACAAGTCGTATACCAACAAAAACAAAAACGGAACAGAAATATAAAACAGAGTGACCGCCCATGAAAAGAAAAGAAACAAGAAACAAAAGAGAAAAATAGGGACAAGTGGTATAACAGGGCCGGACAAAGTCTCGGCAATTCCGCGTCCCGAAAGAACAACGGATCAAACACCTTTTTCCAACATGGCATACCGAATGGACTGGACTGGAACCAAGCATACAATCGCCATCATCCACATACAACACTCTGTAGCACCACTGCAACAGCTAGTAAAACGAGATACCCCTCGACCAAGAGGTAAAAGTGATATCCCGTCCCAAACCATCATGATGGAGACTGACCGTCTCCCATGGGCATTGGTACTGGTGGTGGAGAACGATGGCGTTTGAACAGATTGAATGTGTTAAGGCGGAAGCGACTTGGTCTCTTAGTGATGGTCTTACCCTCAGCACGACCAATACTGTTTCCGCGAGACGCTGGTTGATGTTCGTCTGGTGATTGTGAATAGCTAGCCAAGTTGGTCGGCGTTGGCGTCGCCGTGTCCTCGGGATAAACTATCCGAACAGGGACATCAGGTACCGGGGTCTCCTCTTGGATATCAGATTGGCTGTTGATGCTCGTACCACGCGTGCTAGGCGAGAGAGGCAACTTGCCCGTAGCACTGTTGGCCTGTGACGCCCAGTCGCTAGAGGACGGCAGAGAGTTACTTCCTTCAGTCGTTTCACTATGACGCTGAGTGCTTGGGTTGATAAGACCGGAACTGTGGCACTCTTCGGTTTGAGAGCCAAATGGGTCGCTAGCAGCAAAGTCAGCAACGCTCATGAAGCTGATTTCGCGATCATCAGGCGGCTGTGAACTGGTAGTACTCAAGCCACGTTGACGAGGAGAGATAGGTGACGGGCTGATAGGAGCCGGGGAAATGATGAGATGTTGATGTCTTGGAGCACTTATGCGTCCGCAAGTTCGGGGGCGCAGTTCCATATCTCGCCCAGCCGAACTGGGCGGCCCAGTGGCGCTGACATCAAAGTCCATGCACGATACTGCATCCGCTTCTGGAGCTTCTTCATGCTCGGTATCAGCGACAGGGGGTGACATGTCTTCTGGAACAGCCGAAGCCTGTGCTGAAACAATC
Organism: Huntiella omanensis; assembly: GCA_000833645.1. Taxonomy (NCBI): domain Eukaryota; kingdom Fungi; phylum Ascomycota; class Sordariomycetes; order Microascales; family Ceratocystidaceae; genus Huntiella; species Huntiella omanensis. The sequence continues at coordinate 20,053 of JSUI01006263.1, read as the reverse complement.
TGGCTGAAATCCTCAAACAGAACCTTGTTTTTCGCAAGCTGATCAACAGTGAACTGCATTTGGGGCATGATGGCGGCAACTTGATTGAACAAGGGAATAGCAAACAGGTTCATGAAGCCAAGTTGACCGTGGCACAATGATTGCATGTCGTTTTTCGGTGGCGCCATCAAAGATGTCGGAATACGGAGATCCTGTTCCATGACGGCTTGGCGCGCAAATTCCTTGGAGAGGATGTGCATCCACTGGACAGCGGTGGAATATTCGCGAGCGACGTTGCAAATGTCAGCACACTTGATGATCAGAGAACAGGCCAAAGCCTTGTTATCTTGAATCATTTTGGGCGTCCAGTCAGCAGTGCTGCGGTTTTCGGCAAGAAGAGCAGTCACATCAGCCAGTTTCTTCATGTAATCGTTGTGAAGTCCCATATCAGTAGCCAGGATGGAGCTAATCATGAGCTTACGCATAGCCACATCCTCGAATGCGGAGTACCAATATCTGCGGAGAATCTGAGAGTAGGCGGCGCAATGAAAAGACTCCAGAACAGACTTGTCGTTGTAAAGCTGCGCAAGAGGAGAGTTGAGGGTAACCAGGAAACCATTGTTAACACCAGGGTGACCTACATCATGACCAATAGCTGTGATGAGGAGCGTGATGGCTTCGAAAGGCTCAATCAGAGCAGTGAATGGGCTTTTGCGAGGAGTAAGAGTCTTGGCACCAACAGAGTACGCAGGCAAACAACCCTGGACAACCAAAAAACTGAAGGTAGCTTGCAGAACATCCACGACGTGGCGCCAGTTGTGGTACGGTACAAAGTTATTGTAAGCAGCACGGCAGGCGACCAAATAGTTTATCAACTGGTCGGAACCTATGCGCCACTTTTCCATACCAGGCATTTCCAAGGCATGTGTGAACATTAGCAGACCTGCATACAACAACTCGTCATCAGAGAAAGAGTGAGCAGAAAAGTTCCACTGCCCGATTGCCTTGGCAACAACATCACGTCTGTCAGAAGGTACTGAGATCTTTGCCTGGGTGATGGCCTCCTCGTTCCCATCACGGCAGATGCCCTTCATAAGGCCAGCAACCATTGCCTCGCGGAGATATGAGTATGGCTTTTCTTCATTAACTCCGACCCATGAACGCTTGCGACCACGGCGCATTTCCATAACTGCGCGATGTTCGCGAAGAGCGTCCCGGTGGGCGCGATAGGCGTGAACTTCCAAACTGGTAACACTCTTTTGGTCAACGGGACCAACAATTACATCTGTTGCGCCAAGATCCAAAGAACGTTGCAGCAGACGCTTGTCGACCCACTCTGAAGTGCTAATCGGCTGTGACGGGAATTCGAGATGCGAAGATGTGAATGGTGACATGGGGCCGTTGGGGTAGCTAATAACTGGAATGGCGACTACCAATTTGGCGATACTGCGCAGATGGGCCTCGGTCATGATGCGCTGGAGGAGCTTAAGGCCGTAGACTTCCTCATCGGGTGTTTGGATGCTGACTTCGCGCGTGTCACCGGGAGATGCAGGGCGATTCGGCCGGGCTTCTGGGATCGGCTCATCGTAGGGCGTGTCGATTAGGACAATGAATGGAGTCAGGTGGTCGTAGTTGCTATCAAATAGACTGGTGAGAGTGGCGATACAAGAAGCGCCAGTAGAGCATGCGTGAACTGTATAAAAATATGTCAGTGGGTGGCGACGTTTTGGTAGCCAGTCAATGCGCCGTAGACTAGCCAATCACATGGAAGTGTAAACCTACCATTGGTGTACTCAAGTATTGGTAGCAGTGACTCGATAATTACAGGTGATTCTTGCACAAGATTTTGATGTGCCGACACAGCGGCCGTGGAGCGTGGAATAAGCCTCTGCACCTTTACATCTTTGTGGATGTAAATAACGTGTGATAATGAAGAATCCATGGCTGTCGATGGTTTGGGGGTTTGCGTGGCCATTTTCAATAAGAGCACGTGAGCGCAGCCGAAAACTGGTCCGAAGTTTGACCGGCTGCTAAAGAGAGTCGGGTTGGGCGGCGGACCAAGAGATCACGTAGGTTGTGGTCAACCGCACCTGATTCTATAAAACCAAGAAACCAAGACACTGGTTTTGGAGAAGCGATGGGTAGTAAACTCGGTCGAAAATAGGCGGCGTGAGTTTATGTGGGAAAAAGATGCAAGAGAAAAAAGAACAAGCGTGAGGTGGGAAACCAGACGATAAAGAATAAGTTGAGGCGTGCTTGTTTTTCTCCGATTCTCAGAAAGATAGTTTAAACGGCACCAGAAATGCGAAAAGTCGACTGCGATTGGCGGCACAACGACATTCAGTCTAGACAATCTGGAACAGAATTTCTAAGTGGAAGTCCCCGACGTGCTAAATCTAGTGCTGGAAGCGTTCCAATTTGAGAATAGCGCGAGACTAATTGGCGACGGCGTGCGGTTCGTAGGCACAGAGTGGAGGAATAAGAACTTATATGGGGATCGCGTTGACCGATGTATGGAAATTGTGATTGAAAAAAGAAAAGGAAGAATTGGCGAAAAAGAAGGTGCGAAACATAGGTATAGAAACGGTAGAAAAATGAAAAGAAGAGGGGCTGCAGAAAGGCGAAATTGTTAATATAGGTCAGTCGAGGATATCGATGCGATATATGAGTTCAAGGGAGAGAAAGAGAAATAAACTAAAGTATGAGTGAGAATGAGAGGGCAAGAGAGACCGAGGGAAAGAAAACGAAAAAGAGTGAGAGAGACAAGTAAAAGATCAAGCACAAGACATTAAAGACAGAAAGAAAGCTAAAGTGCGAGACTGGCTAGCTAGAGATTGCCACACAGAAATCAAGAATGACTCTAAAACTCGAAATTGCAACACATGAGGAGGACAATGTTCTGTTTCTTTTTTTGTCTGCGTATGCGTATTCTTGTTGTGTCGAGTCTACACAATAAATGAGATTCCGCTGCTTGGCTGCAGTGTCATGCATATGTGCGTACTTTGCAGTATTTAATAGTGGTCGTCAGACCAAGAAGCGTGCGCGCATAGCGAACGAATAACCCAGTAAGACGCAGCAAGAAGCGACTAAGAACCCAGCAAAAAGAACATGAAGCGACCAAGAAGCGACAGGGCGAAATCGATGAGAAGCAGACCAAGACCATCTAGCGGCATGGGTCCGTTTTAGCGGAAAAGGGAAGCGAGGCGTGGATGCGTGCAATAGAAGTCTCTCTCTCTCGGTCTAGATAGATTCCCAAAAAGAATTGCTTGCGTCTTGCATCTAGCATGCGACGTGATGCGATGCGATGCAGTGCTTGCAGAGCACACATATTCCGTCTGTACCGGCCATCTAGACCTACACGATTCAGTGCAGCTGCTGCAACTTGCTGCAGTGATTAACCTTTAACTGGGCAGGCTTGGCCTAGCCAGAGTCTGTGGAAGGTCTGTACTGTGGTTGATGGCTCGCACGACACTTGTCGGGCGGGTTCCTGAGGATCAGGGTGAAAGAGAAGAAGTCTTGCGGGACTAGTAGGATGTGATCGGTAACGAGATTTGGCTGGTGTTGTGTATGTATGTGCGTACATGTGTATGTGTATGTGTAGTCTGTTATGTACACCTGTATGTACAAGCAACCATTGTGCAGATTTCTGGAAAAATGCACTCACTTGTGCAAGGCAGCCGCTTCCAATGAGACGGCACAGGTGTGGCTTCGCAGCGGCAAGCAACAGCAGTTCGGTAATTGGCCAGAAACGAACCAACATGTAGGTTGTTTTTTTACGTAGTATCCAGCACTTGATGGATTCTTCACAGAAAAGACGAGAACACACCGTGACCGGGCCAAAAAGATGCCGAGCAACAACGTGACACATTCAACATGGACATGGCAAAAACAGCCACACAGCATATCAGCCAGACCGATGGTTTGGTTGTGATCACCGTTCCGAGGGAGACGGGCAAAAGTATTTGGAAGTGAACGGCAGGGGAATAAGAGACGACAGAAAATCACTTACATCAATTCGGGCTTTGCTAATCGGCGAAGAACGGTCTGTTTCACGAGTCTTCTCGGTGGTGGCGTACGATAAAGCAATCCAACAGCCGATATGTTCCAAAGGGCAGTCGGGATATCGGTAGCAATAAGTCCACGGGGAATGGATCCAGCAATCAGCCAAGCATAAAGGTCTCGAGGGAGAAAATGGGCGAATTCGGAATGCGGGTGTGGCGAAGAAAGTATTTCAAATTTGTACGGCAATGTGTGAAAATGCGGACAGTAAGAGTGTACAAGAAAAGGCGGAAGGTACAAAACAATATACGGCGATGAAAGCACAATCGTGAGCAGATGTTGATTCAGTAGCTACGTCGGTTTGGACTATAATGCGGTGTTCAAAGTGGCAAGCAGAAAGGTTGGTGATAAGATAGAGAAAATGGACAGTATTGTTGTTGTATGAACGTGGTTGTTGGTGATGACAGTGGCGAGTAGTTGACGAGTGTGGAGATAGTGACAACCGGCAGATCGGGTTTCGAGAGACAGAAATATGTGAAAATAAAAGGCAGAAATAGAAGCAAAAATGGAAAAAAAGAAGTCACAAAGAAGAATAAATGGAATATAAAAGGTAACTCCTCTCTGCGCCCAGAAACAAAAAGAAAAAAGAGCTGGCGGAAAGGAAGAAGTAGTTCCAAGTCCGGGCAGCAAATGGAAGAAATGCAAGAAGGGCAACAAAAGGGAAGGAAAGCTTACTCCGTAGGATGGTGACAGCCGAGATGAGAGAAAGAGTAAAATAGAAGGAAGAGAAGAAGGAAGGAAAGGGCCAGAGAGAGACGGTGCGGTGCACAGTGGTGGTCTCTGTGTATGGTATAGAGGATCCCGGGGAGAACAAGAGAAATAATACTTAAAATAAGAAATAACCAGCGGGAAAAATAGATTCCGCCAACAGTGAAGATGGGGGCGAAAGAACGAAGCTAACTTGTCTAGCCAAACGGGACAGAGAGCCTAGGCAAAGAACCAAGAAAACGAGACGACGAACATGGGCTGCCAGGAACGGCAACTATGGCGGATTCTGGAGCGGGGATGGACGGGACCAGGAGCGGACAGAGCTTTGAAGAGGAAAGGAATAGGAAGTGCAACTGCGACTTTCGTTGGCAATAGAGACTGCTCCAAGTAGAGACAGGATAGTGAAAATACTGAGGGCGTAAGTTGTTGCCGCCGTCAGCCACCCAACGGGTCTTTACGTTCTTACTGTTGTTAGGGATTTGTGCCGACGAGCTGGAAAGGGCGGACCTAGGGCTGTTTCCAGACACAATGCACGAAGAACAGAAGAACCTCTGGAAACCTACCTTTTCAAAGGACTGGATTTTAAGTATTTTAGCAGATACAGGCGCAGACTTTCCAAATAGAGTAATTATTTTGGGAAGCTTTGGTTGGGCCGGGGGTGGGAAATTAGAGGGAGTTGGAGGAGACGAGACGAGAACAGAGGGTTTCAACGTCCCCGAACTGGCCAAAGCTGGAAAGAATAAAAAGCAAGAAGGGATTTGGCTTCATGGTAGAAACTACTTGGATAGGATAGATCGGAATTAAGGCTAGTATCTAACATTATCACGAACTACAATACGACTAATACAGCGATGCCTGGCGATGTGACATTCGCATTGTTCTTACAGCTACGACGTGTTTTGGGTTTGCCAGACATCAGACCTATTCGATACCGTCAACTCCAAGCATACGTGCACGGTCCGATGGCAGCTGGAAGTTTAGTTTTATGACCGTGATGTGAGAATGTCTAGCTGACCGAGTCACTTGTCCACCCATCATGTCGACAGACAAAAGCAAGACGCGATGGCGACGAAAAAGAAAAAGGGCTCGCACGGCACCCGTCCCGCACAGGCCGTCGCGCAGCACCTGCATCAGGGCCACATCTGTCTAGGGCCAGTCTAGCACTGCGATCCACGAACAGCGCGCAAGGCTTATTTTGAGCCCGGAGCAAGCTGGTGTTTGAGCGGCGAGTGATGGCGGCCGTTTGCAGCAAAGGGATATATGGAGGGGTAACAGAGAAAAGCACATACAAAAAGATACATACAGGGACAGACCAAAAGGGATATGGAATTGGCGGAAGATGATGCATCATGACCCATGGGAACAAGTTCCTGTATGTTAAATGTAGGTTCCTGTCTTCAGCCGCGTGGTGGTTTGCGGATTTTACAGGCAGAAACAGGGTGCATATTCTTAGTGCTGGGAACTATGCAAGGAGAAGCGTGGCAAAAGTGACTGGGACAAACTGCGTCCGAGGGGTTGGAATATGCAGACTAGAGGTTATCTATCTGCATAGACATGTGGTCTGTCTGCATGGAGCATTGACGGGACCGGGCGCTAGATGACGGCCCTGTTTCCAGATTATGTGATTGTGATTGCGTCAATGGTAGGGTTAGATACATATACAAGGGTCTGGCCTTAGAGAGAATAAGGAATAGAGAGGTTTCCAGGGGGAGAAAAGAGCAATGAACATAATACCGAGATGACCATTTCAGATGTAGTGGTGTAGTGGAGCTCAACAGAGGGGTCAATTCATACGGGACCGGAAGCAGAGATAGAAACGGCGAGTCACTGAAAGGGCAGTCCTAGATCCAAGCTGTCCCGTCATGACCCAAAGGTCTCATGGAGTTCAACACTTCCCAGATCAGGACGACCAAAGTGGGGGAAGAACCACAGACACACAAGCACTGCCATGCACGAAACCCCACAAGTAGCCAAAGTGGAGCGTCAACAACACACAAAAATGGTAGACGAGGGAAGTATAGGATCGTCCATGACGCTTTGCACAGAGGCCCGGTCCCAGTCGGCGTTCTCTGCACAGCCCGGGTGCTTCTTTTATGCATGGAATAGGCGGCGAAGCTGTCATGGAACAAAGCAGTTTGTCCGGTCTAGGAAATATTCTCATTCCAGTTTTTGTGCATTTCTTTTTTTTTTGTTTTTCTTTTGTTGGTTATTTCGATGAGGAGCCGAGGTTTTGTAGATTGCCTTTGTTTAACCGTCGGTGAAGTAAGGTGATTTTCCTTGCGTGACGGGACCAGATGACTGGTGACAGAAACGGCTTGATTATTGTCTGACGAGTCGACGGACGACACTGTGATGGCAGGTGGGTTGTGGTGGACAGACTTGCGGAAAGCGGGGTAGGTAGGGTTATGCTGACATTGGGGTTACGGGTGGCGAGGAAAAGAAGCATGGAAGAAGCTTCTGTGCAGGGCACAAGGCTGACTGATTTACGGAAACGGATGTATGGTGAGATGGAGATTTTGGGGAGGTGTTGTGATATGTCTAGATGCAAAGAATAGAATGCCTGGAAAGAAAGAAGTAGAAGAAACTAGGGGTCTCAGCTTCTTTGAGTCGACTGATGAGACATGGGAAGAGACAGACAGTGACGAGACAAATCAGCAATGCGGTTGCATCGTGCACATAGATATCTCGCATAAGTGGAGTTGAAAAATCCGGATCTGTACAAAGCACATGACGAAATAGAGTGACGAGATCAGTTTGATATTGGTTATATTTCTTAATATATGTCCATATGACAAACATTGATATCTAGGCATACGAATTTTCGCTATGAACATGTCCATGTGAATATGCCTTCTATACCTACTATAATCTGCTATATCACATATGTACAACATCATCCCTCCGAGACCCAAAACGGTAAATTTCCCCTTTTGGCAACACACAACTATCCGATTTGTTAACTCGCCAAGGGACCAACTGTAACCTCAGACTCCTACAGGGCTATCCGTCCGCCATTCGGTCTGTTCACTAATGACAGTATAATAATCCACGATTTCGCAAGACCACGAAGCCCTCCTCTCCCGCATGGCCCAGGCTTTTCCCAGCAGGTGAATTGTCTTTTCGGTTAAGAGGCCGACATCATGCCCTGAAAATACCTAATCATTGCAGATGACGACAAGTCGTGGCTTTGGCTTGCGTTGTTCAGTGCTTCCGATTACCCTACAAAGTCGACCATTCTCAAGATATCTGAGACAAGTTAACGTAGGAAAGGTCAAAAGGGCCCGGTGGAAGAATATGTCTCATTGGTAGGGTTAGTCTTTGTCATGATGATGGCACGAGGATACGCCACTTGGGATTTGAGTTGGCACGTAGGAATCAAGTGGCGCCTAGGACATTTCAAGACACCGATATCTTCATTGTTGAAGGAAATCTCTCAAACTTGCCACCAGACTATCCCTAGTGGTGGCAAAGAAAAGAAGAACTATCAGTCTATTTTGTTCTTCTTCGTCTTCCCTTGGTACAAACAGCCCCCTAACTCCACCGGCCACCGATGCATTTCCCCGTTTCCAAGGCACCAATCCGAACGGAAACCTATCGCTCCTCCGTTGGGATGAACTCCACGGCCGCCAACATGTCCACCATTCTGCACATACCCGTTCGCCTCCATCTGTCGCCGACCCCATCCGGAAGTACCTCACCTCTCCAAAATGGCACCACGGCCCCGTGTCGTTGTGTTTCCGGCCGTCTGGACGGGACTGAATGTTGGGGCCGAATAGCCTGTGCTTGTGCCACTGACAACTTATTTCCCCACGCACATACATACATATATAATTCCGTTCAGCTGAGGGGGGCTTATTTTTGGAACGAGCGGTTAATTTGCAACTGCATGGTTCTGCCATCGGTAGATCCCTATATCCATCCAGCATCCACGAAGCCCAGTCCCCGCCAATGCCGAGACTGCCAAATTTCCTATCCTCGAAACCCCGTACGGCAGTTTTCTCTCCTTCTCCTCGTCGACAAAAGCAGTTCTCATTTACAGAAAATCACTCTGAAATCTTCCGCATACATGCCGTCGTTCCTTCTATTTTCAAGCATCTCCGTAGCCCTGTTTGTAAATCTCCACATCAAACCCTTATAACCCAATTTCAATAAATCGGGTCGGTCCATCCGACAGAACCGTTCTTGAATAAACTCCATCCAGAATAAATCGCAAGTCTGTGCTGGGAATCCCGACACGAATCTTCCTGTTAACTGACTCTCACCATGCATGGAACCTCCACAAACAGCCGTGATTTGCGCAAGTCCTGCCTTTCCCAGCCAGGTGTTTCTGACAACAGAATGAAAAGGGAAGCCCAGGGAAGCCTTCTCTCCCTGGATATTCCTAGGACCCGTAGACCCTAAATGATTAAAGAATTCCCTCGTTTGGTTGCTTGGTCATCACAGGTTCGTCAACGCCAATAGAAAGAAACATTTGTGACCACAATGGGTAGCAATATAGCCCCCAAAAGGCACTAGGTGGACGAGTTTCTGGTTCCCGTTTTTGGGAACCGCCCCAGTGGGGGGTTTTCTCTTGTTATTTTCAGCACATGCACGGTTTTTTACTGTGCCCGTCACACCCGGCGGTGGTTCCGGCACCCAACGGGCGTGAATTGGTTGGTTGTAAAGATGCATACGAATTTCTGGGTTTGACATTTTCAAGTATCTTGGTCTTTTGGATTGGGTGTGGCGGAGCGGGGCGGCCGAGTGGAATGTTGTAGAGGTTCTTGGAGCCCTCGTGACATGGCCAGCTGAATAGAGGGTGTCGTCATTCCAATTGACCAATATCAGACGGTACCTCGATACCTCGATACACGAGACCCCAAGACACGACACACAATAACTGAGACAACTGTGGTTGTGTGAATACTGTACATGAAAAGACGTCACTTTAACCAACCTATATCATGAATTCAACAGTCTAAGCTGAAGCACCCTCCGACTTTTCCTTGAGTTTCTGAGCTTTCTTCTCCTCAATTTGCTTCTGCTTCTGCAGCTTCTTGAGCTGGTTCTTGGTCAACTTGCCATCACCCTCAGTAGCAGCTTCCTCGCCCTCCTGCTTGACCACGGGGACCACAACATCAGCCCGAGGCACCTTGGAGTTGCCGCCCCAGGTGAGAGCCCGTGGCCGCATGAACTCAGACACAATTTCATCCGTAACAGCCGCTCTCCGCTTCTGGAAGCCCTCAACAAACTCTTGAAGGAACTGGATGCAGATAGCCTTGAGCTCACCAGTGAGCATACGACCTGACTCGTACTCCGTCTTGATGCGGGCGAGCTCGGCATCATCTTCGAGGAAGAAGAGAAGGTACTGGTAGGACACATCAATGTCGGCGTTACCACCCTTCTCGCGGTGCTCTTCGACAGTGACCTGACCACCAGAGAAGGCGTACTTGTTGATCTTGCTCTTGATCTGCTTAGCAGAGTCAGTGAGGAAGATAGCAGAGGTGTCGTCAGAAGCCGACATCTTGGAACCAGGACCCTGAAGGGCGTCAAGGAAACGCATGTGAACTAGAAGTTGGTTAGTTTCTGGGAAGAATTGTTGGTAATAGTAATCGACTCACTCAGAGCGGGCTTAGCGTAATGTAATCTAGCCGCAACATCACGGGTAACTCTGAAGTAAGGATCCTGATCAATGGCACATGGAATCAAGCAAGGAATCTTGTTGCTCTTAGACTCATCGGTACCAAAGACTTCGGGGAATGAAGAGGCAAACGAAGTAGCACCTTGGATACTGCCAAAGTGAACCTTGCCAATGTTGGAGCTCTCATCGAAACCAAACACCTTGCAGGCGGTGTTGAGACTATGGTAAATTAGCGGTGATAACCTTGTGTAACTAAGAGATAACTTACGAGACGAGCTTGGCGAAACGGGTAATGTTGCGGTAGAAGGCACCGCCCATGAAGTCATAGTCAGAGAAAATGAAAGTCTTGGCCATATCGAAGCCAACAGCAATGATGTCANCGCATGTGAACTAGAAGTTGGTTAGTTTCTGGGAAGAATTGTTGGTAATAGTAATCGACTCACTCAGAGCGGGCTTAGCGTAATGTAATCTAGCCGCAACATCACGGGTAACTCTGAAGTAAGGATCCTGATCAATGGCACATGGAATCAAGCAAGGAATCTTGTTGCTCTTAGACTCATCGGTACCAAAGACTTCGGGGAATGAAGAGGCAAACGAAGTAGCACCCTGGATACTGCCAAAGTGAACTTTGCCAATGTTGGAGCTCTCATCGAAACCAAACACCTTGCAGGCGGTGTTAAGACTATGGTGAATTAGCGGTGACAATCTTGTGTAACTAAGAGATAACTTACGAGACGAGCTTGGCGAAACGGGTAATGTTGCGGTAGAAGGCACCGCCCATGAAGTCATAGTCAGAGAAAATGAAAGTCTTGGCCATATCGAAGCCAACAGCAATGATGTCACGGACCTGTTGAGTATTAGTGGTGAGCATGGAAGAGCGTGAAATAAAACTTACGTTCTTGCGGGTGTACCCCATGACCTCTTCAACAGTACGCTTCTCGCTGAACACTAGAGGTTGATTAGTTTTAGTCAATCATATAGCATAGCTTGCCCGACTTACGGAACTTCTCATCTATTTGTTGTGTTAGTAACTGAATCCACCAATATATATAAATAAGTGAACTCACCATCAGTCATCATGATGATCAGAGGCACATCCAGGACATCCTGGAGCCACTTGACAAATTGGAACACCTGAACGTGACCAACGTGCATGCTACCTCACAATCAGTAACTATCCAATTACTTTTGACATCACATAACTCACGAGTCACTACTGGGACCACGACCAGTGTACAAGAAGAAAGGCTCATTCTACGCAAAGTCAGCCCAACACCCCCCGAAATTAAACTCATAAAAACCCACCTTCTCATAGCGGTCCAGAATCATCGACATATCTCTGTGAGAAAAGACAATTTGTCTCCGCATAAACCGATGCGGCTTGTGTCCGGTGACCTTCTCAAAGCGCTCCAACAAAGCATCATCAATCAACGTGGTACCAAACTCCTCCGTCAACTTCCGGTAATCAATAGCCTTGACTTTTCCATCAGCACCAACCTCACCAGAGACGCTCCAGGGGTTAATGTTCTGCTTAGCGGGAGCCTGAGCGGCATCGGTCTCCGTAGCGGGGACAGCCGGGGCGGGGGCCGGGGGTGCAGTGGTGTCGGACATGGTGAGTGAACGAGAAGATCAGACGGTGAGTCAATCTGAGCAAAAATGAGAATAGTATCGGGTGCCGAAGAGGAACAAAGAGACCCACTTCTTCTGTCAACAATCGTTGCTTCTCTGTGTTGCTCGTTTTCAGACCAAGATAGAGGCTTGTTTAGAATGAGTCAATATGAATCGACGTTGGTTATGGTTAGGGTCACATAGGGTCATTTGAGTTGCATGCTCCTTCATGCGTGCACTGGCTTTAGATTGCACCAAGACGGCAGCTTAGAAAAAAAAGTTGCGATCCAACTTCCTAATCAATTTATTTTCACGACCCCTCCAAGAATTTGCACCCCGCATTTACATGCCCTTTCGCTTTTACTATACAACTACACTAACTAATCAGTACCGAAACAATCACATTCTTTCTTCTGTTTGTTCTATTAATCGACAAACCCCCATACATTCAAAATGTCTCGCATTATGCAACCAGTCGGGCAAATCCGCCTAACCAACGTCTCCATGGTTCGTCTCAAGAAAGGCAAGAAGCGCTTTGAAATCGCCTGCTACAAGAACAAAGTTCTCGAATACCGCAGCGGAATCGAAACCGATCTCGACAATGTCCTCCAAATCCCTAATGTCTTCCTGAACGTCTCCAAAGGTCAAACGGCCCCCAAAGAAGATCTGGAGAAGGCTTTTGGAAAGAAGATGACGGTCGATGATATCATTTTGGAGATTCTGAAGAAGGGAGAGTTACAAGTGGGTGAGAAAGAGAGAGCGGCACAGTTGGAACGGGTGCATAATGAGGTTATTTCGATTGTGGCGAGTAAATTGGTTGATCCGAGGACAAAGAGAGTATACACCTCCGGTATGATCGAGAAGGCCCTCGATAAACTTTCTTCTCAAGCTCACGGCCCCAACACCACCGGTCCCGCCCCATCACAACCCGCCGCCGCCACCGCAACCCCAGCAGTTACCGAGCCTGCCGTAGCTAAACCCACCTGGACCGGTGTCGTCACCACTAAATCCGCCAAGTCCCAAGCCCTCGATGCCATGAAGGCACTTATCGCTCACCAGCCTATCCCCGTTGCCCGTGCCCGTATGCGCCTCCGGATTACCTGCTCTACATCAGTTCTCAAACAAACCGTCAAGGGACCGAAGCCTGCTGTCGCTGCTGGAAGTGACGACGAGAAGGACACTCAGAAGGGTGGAAATACCATTAAGGATCGCATTTTGGGATATGTTGAACAGATTGACAGTCAGGATGTTATGGGCTCGGAGTGGGAGGTTGTTGGTTTCGTTGAGCCGGGTGCTTTCAAGATTTTGTCGGATTTCGTGGGTAATGAGACTAAGGGACAGGGCAGAGTCGAGTTGCTTGACATGGCTGTTACTAGAGAGTGAACTCTCAACGATACTACATACATACTTGATGATTAATGGATTAAAAGTTTCTTCTTGGTTTCAACCCGCTTAACAGTGATCAACNTATGTTGAACAGATTGACAGTCAGGATGTTATGGGCTCGGAGTGGGAGGTTGTTGGCTTCGTTGAACCGGGTGCTTTCAAGATTTTGTCGGATTTCGTGGGTAATGAGACTAAGGGACAAGGCAGAGTCGAGTTGCTTGACATGGCTGTTACTAGAGAGTAAATTCTCAACGATACTACATACATACTTGATGATTAATGGATTAAAAGTTTCTTCTTGGTTTCAACCCGCTTAACAGTGATCAACTCCACAAGCTGTGACGTCAACATTTCCCCACCAACACATCACATTAACAAGACAATCAATCAATCAGGTTGAAGTCATCAAAATAAAGCACAGAACGCCGTGAACTGCCTCGTTAAAGTTCATTTTTTTACTTTCTTTTTTTTCCATTGAAGACATTCTCTGTTTGCATCTATAGAGAAGCCCCCATGGTTCTCACAAACTTGCAGACATGCAACAAGCTTGCTACCACCCCCACAACGCAAGGGACATTTTGTAGAAGCCAGCCAGCATCGACTTTCCACCCCTTTCCAGAGAAAGCAAATAGTCTAACCACCCTTCTTCTTGGAGACACCGACGGTCCGGCCACGGCGACCAGTGGTCTTGGTGTGCTGACCGCGGACACGGAGACCCCAGTAGTGACGGAGACCACGGTGGGCGCTGTAGAGATATATATGTTAGTGATATGATGACTATGGATATGGTGATTGTGGATATAACATACCGGATCTTCTTGAGGCGCTCAAGATCGTCACGGAGCTTGGAGTCAACGCCGTTGGCCAGAATCTGGCTGTCCTTGCCATCGACAATATCCTTCTGTCTGTTGAGGAACCAGGTAGGAATCTTGTACTGGGTAGGGTTCTGGAGAATGGTGACGATGCGCTCAAGCTCTTCAGAGGTGAGCTCACCGGCACGCTTGTTCAGATCGACATCGGCCTTCTTGCAAACGAGGTTGGAGTAACGGCGACCGACACCCTTGATCTTGGTCAGAGCGTACATAACTGTAGATGTGTTAGACCGAGTGGTTTTGTTGAGAAGGCTCGGCAGTCGACCGTCATTGTATGAGGTGATACATGGTAGTCGGCTGGCCGGAACCGTGGCGAGAGGAAGGCTTACTCTTCTGCTTTCCATCAACGTTAGTGTTGAGGAGACGCAGGATGAACTGGAAGTTCGTCTTTTCCGCTGTAGGACAAGAATGTTAGAATGTGATTCATGGCATCCATGTCATTGTTGTCGTTTGATTGATAGATGGCTGGTTGGAGAATCTTCAAGTGGGTTGTTGTCGAGAGAAAGTTGCAGCGCGGAATGTGGGGGTTTCGTCCGGGACAAGAGTTCGTCGAGAAAACGGTACTGGTGTCAAGTCGCCACCCCACACAAAGGGTCATTATAATCGATCGGATGTCAAGAAAATGTCGTATTCGTCCATGCCGCGATCGAAATTCCGTGCAATATCATCCTCCTCGTCATCACCAAACTCGAAGATTCCTCAAACCACCTCGAAAAAAGACCACCACCCCATCAATCAATCAACGACAACAAAGGGCACAAGGCCAACAATAATGGGCAGTGAAACATACAGGAAACCAGCGACATGATTGCGGCGGGGTCAGCTATCCAAAGCTGATGAAGTATCTCCTGCCACGGGAATGTTTGGGTGGAATAGGTTTTCGCAAAGGTAAGTCTAGGAAAGAATCGACCAACAAAATTCGGGACAGACTGTGGGTAATCCACAGGCAATCTCTAGTGCGCAGGCTCTCTTACTAAAGTGGATACCCGGGGCACGCCCACACGATTTTTACTATTAGGGCTATGTGCACGTGACTAGCGGGACTACCGCCATATTTTGGCACCTGGTGGTGAGTTTTTGGCGCTGTGGTGGGCAAAAAAAGTGGAGTCGCGAGTTGCCTTGGATTTACTGCGGGGTTTTTGGGCTTCCGAAATGGGACAAATGAGGTTCCAATCGACGATAAGTATTTGTTATCGATTAGCTGATGGTCTGGGGGTCAACCGAGATGTAAAGCGAGTTTGAGGTCCTGTATAAAGGATTTCGTGGCGGAAGATACCCGGACGGGCCGAGAATCCAGGGTTTAGTTCCGTGAAGAGACAAGAGCAACGTTGTGGTGAGTGTATATATGGGCANTATGTACACGTGACTAGCGGGACTACCGCCATATTTTGGCACCTGGTGGTGAGTTTTTGGCGCTGTGGTGGGCAAAAAAAGTGGGGTCGCGAGTTGCCTTGGATTTACTGCGGGGCTTTTGGGCTTCCGAAATGGGACAAATGGGGTTCCAATCGACGATAAGTATTTGTTATCGATTAGCTGGTGGTCTGGGGGTCAACCGAGATGTAAAGCGAGTTTGAGGTCCTGTGTAAAGGATTTCGTGGCGGAAGATACCCGGACGGGCCGAGAATCCAGGGTTTAGTTCCGTGAAGAGACAAGAGCAACGTTGTGGTGAGTGTATATATGGGCAAATCGGGGTTGAGATGTTGGCTCCGTGGTGATGTGTTGCAATAGCGACACTGGGTGATGCTTTTAATGAATTAAGATCACGGCTATTAGTGTGAGATAAATTTCGTAGGCAATGATATATGCTCATTGGCTCAATTAGATAGTAACTACGCACGATAAATTGGATTTGAACGAAGTAACTGAGTTGAGAGTTGAATTGGAGATCACGACGTTAAGATAAAGTTGCTAGATTGACAGCCGAGATCTAGGACTACCCTGTAACTAAGATGAGCATGTACTGAGTCAGCGCTCTGCTGTTTACACTTATCATACACTACAGTCATGGCAAACCTTGGAATATCATGTCGTTCGGGGTAATGTAGAAGTAAAGAATGGTCTTCAGCGCCGGAACAATTTAACATGTGTTATGGCTGTTCAAGGGTCGCCTGTTTTGATTGAGGGCATTGTCTGGCTAGGTGTTTTAGAAGGAAAATAAACGACTAGCAGACGACTTGGCTGACACATGGTAGATAGCCCGGCATTGATATGACTCCTGTGGTTTAATCGAATTGGATGTTCAAAATATGGCGAGCCTCAACACGAGGGATTCCATGAAGCCTTCTTCTTTGGTACTCTATTGTGTCCGGTGAATCAATATAGTATATACGGAATAAAAAAGAACGGATATCGAACCTCCCTTGGTATTGTGTTGTCTTGTATGTAAAATTGTATCATTACAACTCAACTATATACACTACGAACCAGCGTCAAATTCCGACTCCTGTGTCTTTTCCTCGGCAGGTGCCTCTACTGGGATGTTGACTTCCTTAATAGGGTGCAGCAACATCGGCGGTAGACACATCCGACCCTCACCGCCCCTCAAGCTATTAATGTGATCTCCCGTCTTCTTTTCATCAGTCTGTAACTCAAACTTCCGTCCAGTAGTGTATTCAGACCGTAATCCCAACCAAGCTTTATAAAGGTTCCCAGCGAACTTCGATTGATAGAAGAAAGAAAACGTTTGAAGTGATTGCTCTTCTCTCCCATACACACTGGTAGGCGCACCACCGCTAGCAGCGTTGCGTCCCCGGTTGACTGTGGAAGTGAGTGTTTGTAAATCCCAAGCACGGTCAACAAAGACAGGATGTGGAACATAGACGGCTTTGTATCCGTGGTGTAGAGCTACTGTTGATGGCCACATCTCTGGGAAGGCAAAGTGCTTCTTGAAGACAGTTTCACGATGCATCATGTCAACTAGACGCCGAGACATACGAGAAGCAGCGGTGATGAAAGCACGGCGAGGGGGGAAGCCGCGGGCGGTGTTGTAACCGGAAACATCTTTGGCAAGACCCCACTTGGTCTTATCGGGGTCAAAGATGGGACTTAGAGTGATCAGATCGGCTTCTTCATCGACTCCCCAGTCTACCATCTCACGGCTAGGAGCAACAGGGTCGGTATGAGTTTCAAAGCGATCATCCTCCTCAATAGGACGTTCAGGGCCCCAGATTAAACGCTCCGGGGTGCCCATCTGGCGACCACCGGGTGTCAAAGCCCCTTGGGTTGTCTGCTTCTCTGCAAGACGGGAAAAGTCTTCATAGCTGCCGTGAATATCAGGGATGTAAAAGCGAGCATTGCGTTCCCNCATCTCTGGGAAGGCAAAGTGCTTCTTGAAGACAGTTTCACGATGCATCATGTCAACTAGACGCCGAGACATACGAGAAGCAGCGGTGATGAAAGCACGGCGAGGGGGGAAGCCGCGGGCGGTGTTGTAACCGGAAACATCTTTGGCAAGACCCCACTTGGTCTTATCGGGGTCAAAGATGGGACTTAGAGTGATCAGATCGGCTTCTTCATCGACTCCCCAATCTACCATCTCACGGCTAGGAGCAACCGGGTCGGTATGGGTCTCAAAGCGGTCATCCTCCTCAATCGGACGTTCAGGGCCCCAGATTAAACGCTCCGGGGTGCCCATCTGGCGACCACCGGGTGTCAAAGCCCCTTGGGTTGTCTGCTTCTCTGCAAGACGGGAAAAGTCTTCATAGCTGCCGTGAATATCAGGGATGTAAAAGCGAGCATTGCGTTCCCAGAGACCCTTACGAGGCTGCTTCCGACTCCAGCCCTCAACTCGCTTGAAGAAGTCCAAATAGTGACCGACATAGTGTAAGTCCATTTCCCATTGCCAAAAGTAATCGTATTCAGGATGCTTGTTGGCAAACCATTGCAACCCCATTTGAAGACCACGGTATACACCGTGAACAGGCAATTCAGGACCCTTGGGGAAGTCATCGTGGATTCCCTGGTAAATGTTGAGCATTTGCGTCTGAGACCAAAGAGTGGTAATGGATTGGAACTCGGCGGGGACAGACTCAGTAATGACCTTATCGTACTCCTTGCGATCAGCCCAGATGGGATGGACGGCTTCGTCTTTAACTTGAACCATCAAATGCACATCGTATTGACCACCGGAGACAAGCGAGGTCTCCGTTATTAGAGCGCGGATATGGAGGATATCATCAGCATTCCAGTGGTAGGTATCCCAGGCACGCAGAATGATTGCTGTTCGTGGAAGACTGCCCTTGGTAGTAGCATTATTGGCAATTTCAGACTGGGCATCAATGAAGAAACCCCTGGAGATAGACTCTGGGTCAGGCGTACCACTGATGTTGTACCGTTCGATGTTCTTGCTATAACAATTGCGTTGAATGTCACCCCAGCTGATGTTATCCCATTTGGCTTTGGGTGTTGAACTCCAGATATTCTCGATACCCTGCATATCGCCAGTCTCGCCGGCACTTAAACCGCCTTCACGAGTGGAGTAACCCAGACCATATGGGGCATAACGACCATAACGATCGAAGCAAACATCCTTAGGAATAGACAGCATGTCATAAGACCCAAGAGCGTGGTTTGGAAAGCCATGCGGTCTACCATCGTAGACGTGGAGATTGGGAACTTTGACTTTAGATTCTTCATCAAGGAAACACTCTTTGATATCATCGGAATGCAAGGTATCAGCCTGGTACTCATGACTGACAAATTCAAGCTTCGCAAGCTCGCGCGCCTCAACACTCCGTGCCTGATTGATAGTCTTGGGGTATTGAGCATCCACATCGGCCAAAGGTTTAAGAGTACGAAGGCCTCCATAGTACCTCGTCAGCAACGGCCACATCATCCATATAGGAGTCTTTGCTAATTGTGCTGGGTGTGTACCATTTTGCATCCTCCGATTCTCCATGACACTAGCATAAATCAACAGGCCAATGAACCCCACAACCATTAGTGCCAACATAACACAGAACCACCACATGATACGTGCCGGTATCCGGTATCCGCTTGCGGGGCGGGTATAAACCACTTGTCTGTTAGGTGGCCGGACGTGGTTCTCATCCGGGTATGACCGTGCAACGCTCCTCTGAGTCAACCGAGTCTCAAAGGTATCCCGATCCGCCACGTGAAATCCCCGATCTGAATGTCGATTCTCATCCTCGAACTCATCCCACCTTGAGTCATCACTATCATAGACATCATCCGAGTCTTCATCCTCCGTCGGATACTCTTCCTCACTTCTTTCCTCCTCAGAGTAGTCATCTCTCCGTCTCATCTGCTGTGTCCTCCGGTCGTACAAAGGTACAGATTCCTCATTTTCAGCATCATCCCTAAAGCGCTGCGCGGGGCCGCTCTGCGAATTGGCTGATAACTTAAAGGGCGGAAGCCGCCTGGAACTTGCCATTGCGGCAGGGGCGGAATCCGCGGGTGGCAGTAATGCCTGTCGGTTGAGTGCAAACGGATTCCAAGTTTTTGGTGCGTTTGTTAGGAATGATGGGGTGGCGGCTGGAATGGAAAGAGAGCAAAATGGCGTCCCGGATGGAGTAATAGGGGAGAATGTGAATATACCCAGTTGGTATTTGCTATTGGGTTTTTCGTCTGATGCAGGAAAGACCCGAGTCAGGTACGAGGTTTGGTGATGGTTAAGGCGTTAGGTCGCCCCTTGGTTCTGTAAGTGCAACGTAAACTAGCTGGAGAGTAGTTTATTGTTTGACGGGTATAGTGGGGCGTAGTTGGCACAGTAACCGACAAATGAGTTTCTATGGCTATACATAAGACGAGTCTTTGGAAACAACAAAGAACACTCTTGGCTTGGTATTGGCCTTGAGATATC
>JSUI01006262.1:0-31299 GCA_000833645.1 Huntiella omanensis | reverse complement strand
TGACGGGTTTTGTTTAGATTGGCTTTTGGGCTTTTTTGATTCTCCCTTTCTCTTGTTGTCGTTTACTGCCTGTATTATATCGTGTTTACAAAGATTCTAGCCATATCTACGACTTATGCTAGATTTTGACGACTTGCCTTTGATAGCCACCTTTTTTTTCATCCTACTATTTGTTGCCTGACTTGTCATATTCGTGACAACTCAAGTAAACCCAACCGAACGGACCCCTCCACCCGCTTATGCACGAATAACGACGACCCACGAAGATCCTCAAAAATTCATCGAACCTCCAAAAGACAACATTACCAACTATCGAAATGTCAACCTACCGACCATCACATACCCTAGATTCTTCATTCCGAACCCCCACCGCATCTCCTACAAAATCCGGCACATCAANATCAATTTCCTCAACACCAACGATTACCGGATCACCAGTCCGCAAGACTCTCCAGAACCCCGCTTCTCCGATTTCCAGAAATCCCTCTACTATCTCGACAGCATCGGGATATTCTACCCATTCAGACCACAGTATTGGAACTAGTGGGAACACCACCATGTCGTCGTTCTCTTCATACGGTGGCGGCGGCGGCTCGCATAGACGAGGCTTGAGCGAGGCCGCTCCGTCAAAGGGGAAGGCTACGAGTAGTATCATTGACCGGTTCAACAGCCGGGCTGGCCAAGAAAATGCCCCCATGCCAAAGGGCACCGACGTTTACCAAGGCGTTCGCTCGGGATTAAGACCGCTGAGTGCGGCGCCTATGTTGCAGCCAGGTAGTCTCTTTCAAAGCCCGAATACCTCGCCGACACGCACACCTACTACAACGAATTCAGCGCGCACATCGCCTACTAGAGCGGGGTACCTCGCAAATTCACCCACGAAAAGCTCACATTTGGCGGATAAAGTACCGAGTACCCCGCCTGCTCAAACAAGGCGGAGAGACTACGACCATAGTATGTCCGTTGACATGGGCAAGTTGTCACTTTCGAACCGACCCGAGTTGTCTCCGCCGGTAGTAAGCCCACGGGCGGGTATGAGACCTGGTGCATTGACGTTTACCCGTTCGGATATTCCTGGTACAATGGGCTCGGGATCAGTTACTAGTCCGGGGATAACATCTCCTGGAAGTGGGTCTCCTTCGCATGTGCATCATCCGGCGACGTTTGAGGCTGACCTTACTGTCTTGGGAAAATCTACGACGGGGTACCTAAAGACTTTGTCGAAGTTGGCGGCGGCAGAGTCAGCGGAGGACTTGGATTTTGTGCCGCCGACGCAAGAAGTCGTCGGACTCCGCGGGAGAAGGAGATTGGCGAGGAATGCTAGTCCGGAGAAACCAAAGAATAATTATGGCTTTGGAGACCGGAATTGGATGGATAAGCAGCGNTGCAGGCTTATGAATATCTTTGCCATATTGGTGAGGCCAAGGAGTGGATTGAGGATATTATCCAGAAACCTATCCCGGCCATTGTCGAATTGGAGGAGAAACTTCGGGATGGTGTCACGTTGGCGGAGATTGTTCAGACTTTGAAGCAGAGACCATTACGCATTTTTCACCATGCACGGCTTCAGTATAAACATTCCGACAATATCAATATCTTCTTTTCATACTTGGATGAGGTTGAGATGCCGGATTTGTTCCGGTTTGAACTCATTGATTTGTACGAGAAAAAGAACATTCCTAAGGTGATCTACTGTGTCCACGCACTCAGTTGGCTTCTTTACCGGAAGGGAATCGTTGACTTCCGGATTGGCAATTTGGTCGGTCAGTTGGAGTTTGAACACCATGAGTTGGAGGCCATGCAAAAGGGGCTGGATAAGCTGGGTGTTAGTATGCCGGCGTTTGGAAATATGGGTGCCGACCTGGGCGTTGAAGAGCCAGAAGAGACTGAGGAGGAACGGGTTGAGAGAGAGTTGAAGGAGATTGAGGATATCATTATCGACTTGCAAAGTCAAGCCCGAGGGTCACTGCAACGGATGCAGTTAGGGGCTATTATGAATGCCCTATGGGATAATGAAGAATGGATCATTGACCTCCAGTCGCGCGCCAGAGGAGACTTCGCAAGACAGATTTGCCGGTATAAACTGGATATGGCCCGTTTCGCAACAAACCTGCAAAGTGTGATTCGCGGTTTCTTGGTACGGAGACGAGTTGGTAGACGCCAACAGATTCTGGCAGTTTTGGAACCGGATATCTTGGAGTTGCAGAGTATCTTCCGGGGTCAAAGGGCGAGAAAACGGTTCCGTGCGGTCAAGAATGAGGTTTCCTCAGGGACTGCCCCCGCAATTGTTGCGTTACAAAGTATGATTCGGGCCCAGAAACTCCGTCGGGAAGTCTCCGATCTCAAATCTCGACTTCTGCCATGTGAGAAGCCCGTCCGGTCTATCCAGTCTTTTGCCAGGGGTTTCTTGGCTCGGAAGATGCACATGCAGGTGCAAGAGGAGACCAAGCAGGTTTCTGCGGGAGGCTTGGAGAAGTTGCAGGCGGCTGTTAGGGGTTTGACTGTTCGGAGACGTATTGACGAGGAGAAGAGGGAGTTACACAGAGAGACGGAGGCTGTGGTGGGGCTGCAGGCGGCTTGTCGGGGCTTGGTTGAACGGGCGCGGGTCGCAAAGGAGATGAGATTGTTGGACAGACATGTTCCCGCGTTTGTGCAGTTGCAGGCGGCTATCAGAGGTGGAATTGCCCGCAGAGGAGTTACCAAGGATGAGGGCGAGATGAAGAGATCTGTGGGGGTTGTCACTAAGTTGCAAGCTGTGATTAGAGCGGGTGCGCTTAGAGAAAAGGTTGAAGCTCAGAAGAGAGAGTTGGCGGCACATGAGGAGATGGTTGTCTTGTTGCAGGGGCTGATTCGTGGGTCGTTGAAGAGAGAAAAGTTGATTGTTGAGCAGGATGAGGTGATTTCGCATTCTGATGCGGTGGAGGTTTTGCAGGCTTTCATCCGGGCTGGCGTCGTCCGGAAGGAGGTTGCTGAGACTAAGGCGGCGCTTGCTGCGGAGACGGAGGCTATCACTGTGATCCAGGCTTTTGGCAGGGCGATGCTTTTCAGACGGAATCTGGCGTTGGATGTTGATTCTCTTGAACGCCAGGCTTTTATTGTTACCAAGCTTCAGGGATATATCCGCGGGTCTCTTGCTCGGGGCAGACATAACGCTTTACTCGGAGAACTTTCTCAGCATGAGGAGGCTGTTATTCTCCTACAGGGCCACTCTCGCGGTGCTCTTCTCCGTGGCGAGATTGCTGATATCATTGGACAACTTGAGGATGAAGAAGCGTGGATTCTCGATTTACAGTCCCGTATGCGGGCGTTTGCCGTGCGTACCAAGTTTGAAGAGAAGCGTCGGTTCTTCAACGAGAACATGCAAAAGGTTGTCAAGATCCAATCATTTGTTCGCGCCAAGATGCAAGGAGAGGCGTACAAGAGTCTTACGCAGGGGAAGAACCCTCCTGTTAACGCTGTCAAGAACTTTGTTCATCTTTTGAATGACTCGGACTTTGACTTCAATGAGGAAGTGGAGTTTGAGAGAATGCGCAAGACGGTTGTTCAGCAGGTCAGACAGAATGAGGAGTTGCAGGTTTATATTGACCAGTTGGATATCAAGATTGCCTTGTTGGTTAAGAACAAGATTACTCTGGATGAAGTCATTAGACATCAGAGTAACTACGGTGGTCATGCAATGGGCATGATTGCTAATTCGTCCATGGTCTCTAACAACCAATTCGACCTTAAGGCTTTGAACAAGAACTCGCGCAAGAAACTAGAGAGCTACCAGCAATTGTTCTTCACCCTACAGACCCAGCCACAATACCTTGGTCGCCTCTTCCGCCGCATCAGGGAAACTGGTACTGCCGAGAAAGAAAGCAAGCGCATTGAACATCTCATCATGGGCCTCTTCGGATACGCACAGAAGCGCCGTGAGGAATATTACCTCCTTAAAACCGTGGCGCGTGGCTTGCACGAGGAGGTTGAGGTGTGCGAGACGCTCTCCGACTTCGCCCGTGGGAACTTTTTCTGGGCCAAGATTCTAGCAAACTACGCCCGGTCGCCTAGAGATCGGAAGTACCTACGGGAGCTCCTGGCACCGTTAATCCGGGAGAATGTTATTGACGATCCGGGATTGGACTTGGAGTCGGATCCGCTGCAGATTTATCGGTCGGCTATCAGTAATGAGGAGTTGAGAACGGGTCAGCCGTCGTATAGACATCCTGATGTGCCGAGAGAAGTGGCGATTAAGGACCCGGAGACGCGCGATTTGTTCATTGACCATATGCGTGATCTCAGGGAGATTTGCGAGCAGTTCCTCGTGGCGATGGAGGAACATTTGCAGAGAATGCCATACGGGGTGCGCTACATTGCTAGACAAATTTTTGATGCGCTGTCGGCACGATTCCCTGAGGAACAGGCGTCTGTGGTTTTGAGTGTGGTGGCTAACTGGCTTTGGCGGTTCTACCTGCAGCCGGCGATGATTGCGCCAGAGAACTTTGGTGTGATTGAGCGGACTTTGGCGCCGTTGCAGAAGAGGAATCTGGGGGAGATTGCCAAGGTTCTTAGCCAGATTGCAGCTGGGAGACTCTTTGGTGGTGAAAACATTTACTTGCAGCCGCTGAATGAGTTCCTTTCTGACTCGATTAATCGGTTGTTGGCCATCACTAATCAGCTTATTGGGGTGGCGGATGCCGAGAGTACGTTTGACATTGACGAGTTCAATGACCTGTACGCTAAGAATAAGCCGACGCTGTATATCAAGATGGCAGATGTATTTGCTATGCACGCTTTGATTGCGCAGGAGCTTGCTGCGCTGGCACCTTCGAGGGATGATGTGTTGCGGGAGATTATGTCTGAGTTGGGGTCTGTGAAGACCAACCAGCATGAGATGACAGCAACTGGGTCCTCGGATATCCAGATGTCGTTGACGCCAAAGTTGCATAACGTGGACGATCCAGAAGCACAGGTCAAGGCGCTGTTTATGGAGACGAAGCGGTGTGTTTTGTACATCATCCGGATTCAACAGGGAACGAATCTCTTGGAGATTCTGGTCAAGCCTATTACCGCAGAGGATGAACAGAAGTGGATTCTCTTGCTTGACGAGGACTTTTCAACGGAGAGTAACCGTGGCGCATACAGTGATGCGCATATGATGGATGTCAGTCAGATGTCCTACTACGAGTTGAAGCGCGTGGCGTTGGAGAATGTCATGCGATTGGAGCAGATGGGGAGAATCTCCAAGCACAATAACTACCAGGACATTTTGAATGCTATTGCCCTGGATATCCGTACGAAGAGTCGTCGGAGAGTGCAGAGACAGAGAGAGCTGGAGGGTGTCAGAATGACGCTGGCTAATCTGAACCAGAAGAAGAAGTATCTGGAGTTACAGAGGAAGAGTTATGATGATTATATCGAGCAGGCTATGAAGACTCTGCAGAATAAGAAGGGGTGAGTACTCTTAAGATAACTACGGATGAGAAACAAACTAACAATGTCTAGGAAAAAACGCTTCCTCCTTCCTTTCACAAAACAATACAACCATCTCCGCGAACTTGAACGTTCCGGTCGTGTCCCTAAATTCGGCAGCTACAAATACTCGGTCCGGACACTCTCAGACAAGGGCGTAGTAGTAGGCTGGAACGGGGTCAGTGAGCGGGACTGGGAGAAAATCAACTTGACCATCTCGTGTGACGAGGTGGGTGTATTCTCGATTGAGGGACTTCGTGGACATGTTCAGATGCCCGGGGCGGTGGCTACAGTTCATATTGAGGACTTACTGCAGGCGCAGTTTGAAAGTCACCAGTTTATGAATTTGTTTGAGGGGAGTTTGAAGTTGAATGTTAATTTGCTGTTGCATTTGCTTTATCGGAAGTTTTATCGGACGCAGTAGGTGGGGGTAGTTTATTTCAAGGGTTTGATTGAGCGTTGAGTTGTAGTTAAAACGTTACTTTTTCTGATGATACCGTTCCGTGTTACCATCCTTTATTTTGAATGTCTGATATATAACGTCGTCCTATGGGATAGTGTGTTTACACTACGAAACATTTTGCACCCTAAAGTCATCACCACACCAACCAAGACATGATGTGTTTAAGTAGTTTCTACATCCATTGTTCGACTCCGCTAGTGTCACCCACCAGTCCAGAAAACAAAACTACCGCTCGCTAGTCTTATCTTTGATCGTGTATTATTCATCGCGTGGTCAGAGTACCCATCCGTCTCCACAACAGGTCGTGTATCCCATCAAAGTCAGCCTTATTATCGGACTCTCCGGAAACCATCCAAATGTCTCGACATGTCTACTACCATATTCACCGCCCTTCGCCACGTCTGACCCCCGAAAACCACGTAACATTCCACGTTCCAATATTCGTCACACCCTGTCTTATGTACACACATAGGTACATATGTATGTATATACATACATACAATCCCCCTTCCACCCACCTAAAGCACGCCATCAAACCTCGCCATCTCCAACCAGAGAAAACAACGGATTGAGGCCATCCCATCTAGTTCCATCACGTGACGAAAATAACCCTAGCGTGTTCAGGTCAAAATGAGGGACATTTTCACATGTCAATTATCTTGTTGAGTGTAGGTATCCGGGAATGTGTCAACGGAGGGAGCATGTGATTGTGAATTGTTGGGAGTAATCCAAAGCACGTAAAGCAAGCGAGTGGTAATATATCGTGGACGTCCGGATAGATGGAGATCCAGGGGATTCTAAACAGCGACAAAGACATGCGGGCGGCCGTGTAAAGGGGCCCCCGATTTTGGTCTCACTTTAGTATGGTGACTAGCTTTGNACAACGGATTGAGGCCATCCCATCTAGTTCCATCACGTGACGAAAATAACCCTAGCATGTCCAGGTCAAAATGAGGGACATTTTCACATGTCAATTATCTTGTTGAGTGTAGGTATCCGGGAATGTGTCAACGGAGGGAGCATGTGATTGTGAATTGTTGGGAGTAATCGAAAGCACGTAAAGCAAGCAAGTGGTAATATATCGTGGACGTCCGGATAGAAGGAGATCCAGGGGATTCTAAACAGCGACAAAGACATGCGGGCGGCCGTGTAAAGGGGCCCCCGATTTAGGTCTCACTTTAGTATGGTGACTAGCTTTGGTCGGAATGTTCTGGTGCTATTTGGTTAGTTTGGAGGATAGGTCGGTTATGTTGTGAAGAGCACGCAATCGTGGTGACTAAGCTGGGCAAGACGTGCTTTTGCGCGTGCCTTGCGAAATTGGAGCGTCATTTTGTAGGAGATGGCGTAATCGGCTTTTTGATTCATTTGTACTGTGAGTGGTTATCATGCGCTTGGTTGACTTGTTGTCGTCGGATACATGTATCTACACATACGTATGTCCTACTCAAAGACACTCTATACTAGGTAACGAGACAACACCGAAAACCAAAACAAAAAAGGCATCTTCCCCCATCTCGTCTCGTCAAAATCTCGTCCTACCAAGCCCAAAATAGGAAACTCCCCTCCTCCCTATCCCTGCCTGTGTTGGTTGAGAAAGGATGCGGGTAGGGGGTTCCTTGTCTTTGATCTTGTATTCCTTTAGTGTTAGTTGATAAGCCGGGTAGTGAGGAAAAGGTATATATACGACGGATATTCCGGAGTGTAGAGAGGTTGAAAGAAGGGAGGATAATACATAGATTCTTCAGTTTTAGTCTTTTATTTCCTCCTTCTCATTTTCTATCACCTCGTCTTGTTCGTTATGGCTTCTTCGTTGGGTATCCCGATTTCTGAGCGGCGAGTGGGAAGTGGTGTTGATACTCCTAGTACGGCACCTACATCACTTTCTTCAACTCCGCCAAATGGGCCTTCTATTCCGGCTTTCTCAACGCCGCCTTTGGCTCCGAATGGGAAACCGTATAACATCTTATATATCATGGCCGACCAACTTTCCGCGCCGTTCCTTAAGATGTATAACCCCTCTTCGCAAATCAAAACACCCAATCTCGACGCTCTCGCCGCTAAATCAGTCCAATTCGATTCTGCTTATTGTCCTAGTCCGCTCTGTGCCCCATCTCGTATGAGTATGATCACTGGCCTTCTTCCTATGAAGATTGGGGCTTTTGATAATGCTACGCAGATTGGTAGTGATGTTCCTACTTATGCGCATTACCTACGTCTTCAGGGCTATCATACGGCGTTGGCGGGCAAGATGCATTTCGTGGGAGATCAACTTCATGGATATGAGGATCGGTTGACGGCGGATATTTACCCGGGTGATTTCGGCTGGGTTGTTAACTGGGATCAGCCGGATACCAGACTAGAATGGTATCATAATGCGTCTTCGATTCTTCAGGCTGGAACCTGTGTACGGAGTAACCAGCTGGATTATGACGAGGAGGTCATGTATAAAAGCCAACAATATCTCTACGACCACGTCCGTCAAAGTGAAGACCGCCGACCCTTCGCCCTGACTGTTTCCCTTACTCATCCACATGACCCGTATACCATTGAGGAGAAATACTGGGACTTATACGAAGATGTTGATCCTGTCCTGCCAGAGGTCACTATCCCCAAGGAAGAACAAGATGCCCATTCGAAACGCTTGCTAAAGGTGTGTGACCTATGGGATCAAGAATTCTCTCCGGAACAAATTAAACGGGCTAGACGGGCTTATTACGGGGCTGTCTCCTATGTAGATGATTGTATTGGGAAGTTATTGGATACCTTGAAGCGCTGCAAGTTGGACGAAAACACCATTGTCGTATTCTCAGGAGATCACGGCGATATGTTGGGAGAGAGAAACATGTGGTACAAGATGTCCTATTTTGAACCATCCGTTCGTGTCCCATTACTAGTATACCACCCGCATAAGTATGCTCCTCACCGGGTNTATCCCCAGGGAAGAACAAGATGCCCATTCGAAACGCTTGTTAAAGGTGTGCGACCTATGGGATCAAGAATTCTCTCCGGAACAAATTAAACGGGCTAGACGGGCTTATTACGGTGCTGTCTCATATGTAGATGATTGTATTGGGAAGTTATTGGATACTTTGAAGCGCTGCAAGTTGGACGAAAACACCATTGTCGTATTCTCGGGAGATCACGGCGATATGTTGGGAGAGAGAAACATGTGGTACAAGATGTCCTATTTTGAACCATCCGTTCGCGTGCCATTACTAGTATACCACCCGCATAAATATGCTCCTCACCGGGTAACAGCCAACGTCTCCACAATGGACATTCTCCCCACAATGTGTGATCTCGTCGGCACAAAACCCATGGACGGTCTTGAACTCGACGGCCGCTCTCTAATCCCCCACTGCGAAGGCACCGGCGTCGAAGAGAAGGTGTACGCTGAATATACAGGCGAAGGCACCATTGCCCCGTTAATGATGATTAAAGACGGGCCTTGGAAATTCGTCTACTGCCCCGCTGATCCCCCGCAACTATACAATCTCCAAGACGACCCTTCCGAACTAATCAATCTCGCCAAGGTCCTTGAATCCTCCGGTCCCAAGACTCCCAAGTTGGAACTCGCACAACGGAAACTCACAGAGTTCCACGCAGAGACACTTGCTAAATGGGATTTCTCTGATATCACAAGACAAGTCCTCCTCTCCCAGCGGAAACGACGTCTTGTTTGGGGGGCGCTTACTAGGGGCCGCTTCACTAGTTGGGATCATAACCCGGAAGATGACGGGCGGAAGAAGTATATTCGGAGTCAGACGGACTTGGACGAATTAGAACGTTATGCGAGATTTCCGGCGGTCGATAGTAATGGGCGGGAGTTGGACCGGTTTTACGGACGGAAATAGTTATGATATTAATGAAATGTTTTTGTACTTGCTCTTATATGTCGTCATTGAGTTTCCTATTTGGGTGCTTATCTTATCAGTGTCAAATGGTAGAATATCCTGGCTCTAGCTAGCCTTTTGGAATCAACGTGATTATTCAACTTCCATACAATCAAAATGACTTCGTTAAAAATCAGTCCCGATGAATTACGCATTCTAGACCAGGCGCGTCAGCGCTTTCAGCAGTTAACCTCCGACCTGGCAAGTTTGCGAGCCGATGTGATTAAATCGGCGCCGTTGCCGAACCCGTAGGTCCCATTAATTACGTGGGCGTGATTGAATGAATTCAACTAACCTGTCCAAGAACCTCGCTGGCGGCTACAGAGGCGATTATCTATGGAGATTTGAAATCGATTCGCGACTTGCTTTTTCAGAATTCCGATTTATTCCAACGGCTTGCTATACACCCGAGTACAAACTATCCAGGTCGCGACCGTGAGGACATTCTACTCCAACTCATTCGGAAGAAACTCGAGCCCGCGACGGAGAAAGTCGTTGAGGAAGGTTTAGAACGCGGCTCATCAGTTCAACACCCCTCCGACCCCCCGACAGACACGCCTTCCACAGCCCCACCATACATCCCTAGTCGCGCAGCAATCGGGGCCGCCCGCGCATCTAGTCTTGAGAAAGTCCCGCTACAAGACCTTCTTAATCTCTGGTCAACTATCCAAGCACATCTTTACAACCGTATCATGAAATACATTAACACGGAAGCCTTGGAGATCTACACGGCGGAGGAAATTGCCCTAGGCACGGAAAATGTCAGGACGGGGCTGGAGAAGCCGTTGGATTGGGACTCGGAAGATGAGGAGGACGAGGATAAACCACCCGGGGTGACGGCCGCGCCAGAACAAGTCTTTGTTGACCCGGAGAGAATCATGGGGTTCGGTGTCAGATTAGACTGGGAAGTGCCGAATAACTTTGACTTTGTAAGTCGTCGTGCCAAGGTGAAAAACACCGCCAACGGGCAAATGCGCCGGTAATTGTTGTCAGTAGATTTTATAGAAAAGCTTAATTAGACATCTCTCTCGGAGCAAGACCAGGTACGGGGCCGTGCACGATGTGCAGGAGAGTAACGTGTTTGGAGACTTTGGGGCGACAACAAGTGCATGTTTTATAAGTCCAGGGCGGAAAGAATAACGACACTTTCCGTGGCGTTTTGTTGGGTTGTGGGCGGTCTGCGGTGATTTGTTTCTGTAGATCGGGAGAGCCCTTTGAATCAACTGTACAAATTAAAAGGAATGTGCATATCTAAGCGGCGTAGGTCCTCTCTCTCTGTCTGGGCCATTTCCTGTGCCGTCGGGGAAGGCAAGTACATATATATAACCTTTTCCACAGCCGGTTATTTTTATCTAGTCTTTGTAATCTAACCAAAATGTTACGACTCTCCCTCTCACGATTCCCGCCGGCGAAAAAACACCCTACGAGCTACCTTGACGGACTCCGTGGCGTAGCGTGTTTAATTGTTTTTCTTTGTCACTATACTGAAGATAACCACTATGCACTAACACGAGCATACCAATCTCCCGAAGGCGCCGGCGCCTTCCTACAACTCCCGTATATCCGCCTTATCTTCTCTGGCCGACCGATGGTGCATTTGTTTTTCATCATTAGTGGGTTCGCCTTGAGTTTGAAGCCGTTGCGTCTTATCCATGAGAAGGAGACGACTAAGGCGTTTGAAGCGGTGGCGTCATCGGTTATTAGACGGCCGATTCGGTTATTTGGGCCGCCTATTGTTTCGACGTTTATCACGATGGTGTTCATCCGTTTGGGTCTGTTATATCAGCCGATGGGCGGACTTGGTGAACAGTTGTATAATTGGTTTTGGGTCATGAGTAACCAGGTCTGTTGGCCGTGGAGTTGGCAGGAGGATAGGTTACCTACGTACGATGTGCATTTATGGACGATTCCTATTGAATTCAGTCATAGCATGTTAGTCTTCCTCTTCCTTGTCCCATTGGCAGTGATGAAGCCTAATCTCCGCGTCCTTGCGATTCCTGCACTCGCAGTATATTGTCAGTTATGTGGGAACTGGGCGGGCTTTGAATTTGTCGCGGGAATGTTAATGGCTGAGATACATCTTCGGGAAACACAGGGCAAGAATAATCTCTCGCCAATGCCGCTTTCTGAAAAGGAGACACGGAGACCGTTTCGGTCGTTGATGAAGACGCTTTTCTTGATGGTATCCATGAGTGTCATCTTGTATCTATACGGTTGGCCGAATCTCGAGCGCGACATGACGCCGTTTTTCCAGACGTTATACGATGCTACACCACGTGCATCGGCGGAAAATACATCGACGATTCAAAAATTCTGGTTCTCCATCTCAGGACTCTTCACCTTTTGGGCGGTTGGTCAAATCGGGTTTATGAAGACCCTATTAGATACCCCGCTTTCCCAGTATCTAGGCCGTATTTCATATGCCTTATACATTGTCCATGGACCAGTTTTGAATCTCATGCAGCAGACTGTGTTAGGCAGAGCGGGTGAAGGGCCTGTGGGGGAGCCCGGAACAGAAGGGTATTCTCCGGGTTTTGGTCCGAGTGGGTTGAAGGGCTATTTTGGACAGTTTACGGCGGGACAGATGATGATGAGTTGGGCTGGGGGCTTGGTTATTATGGGGCCAGTGGTGATTTTGACGGCGGNCGGGAATGTTAATGGCTGAGATACATCTTCGGGAAACACAGGGCAAGAATAATCTCTCGCCAATGCCGCTTTCTGAAAAGGAGACACGGAGACCGTTTCGGTCGTTGATGAAGACGCTTTTCTTGATGGTATCCATGAGTGTCATCTTGTATCTATACGGTTGGCCTAATCTCGAGCGCGACATGACGCCGTTTTTTCAGACGTTATACGATGCTACACCGCGTGCATCGGCGGAAAATACATCGACGATTCAAAAATTCTGGTTCTCCATCTCGGGACTCTTCACCTTTTGGGCGGTTGGTCAAATCGGGTTTATGAAGACCCTATTAGATACCCCGCTTTCACAGTATCTAGGCCGTATTTCATATGCCCTATACATTGTCCATGGACCGGTTTTGAATCTCATGCAGCAGACTGTGTTAGGCAGAGCGGGTGAAGGGCCCGTGGGGGAGCCCGGAACAGAAGGGTATTCTCCGGGTTTTGGTCCGAGTGGGTTGAAGGGCTACTTTGGACAGTTTACCGCGGGACAGATGATGATGAGTTGGGCTGGGGGCTTGGTTATTATGGGGCCAGTGGTGATTTTGACGGCGGACTTGTTCATGCGGTATGTGGATATCCCAATGGTCAAATTTGCGCGCAAGGTTGAGAATTTTGTAATGAGGTGATTTAGATTGATAGATGAATACTACACACATAGATGATTACAACTCCGACTGGCTATATATCAACGGCACAATATCCGCTCCACAAATGGCATCTTTCTGTTCCATGGTCCACGCTTCACTCCACCTCTTCAACTCGGCTACAGAAACGTTCATCCGAAGAAGATCGGTAACAACATTCTGCTCTGCCATCTTCAACTCACCACCGCCCAAGTTCTCTTTATTCTTACTTAACATAGTAAACCGGATAAGGACCTCGGAACAGGTAACCATGATAGAGATGACAATCAAAACGATGATGATCCAGGTGATATACGACATATTGCTATCAGCAATACTGTCTGACAAAATCTCCGTGAGATCCAAAAACACCTGGCACCGCTCATTCAGCACCTTGATACGATTCTCCAACTCGAGATACTCACGGATACCCTCATACAAAGGATACAACGTAGGTTCCGAGTCCCAAAAGAACTTGGGCGTGTCAAGCATATTACTCGACAAATTCAACTCCACACGACTCCGGAATAGGTAGCCCATGACACTCATGATCTGCGCTCTCTTGAGGTGTAACTTGCCCGTCTTAGCCATGCGCTTGGGAATATCTTGGGCAGTCGATAATGTCTGCGTCATGCGAGCTTCAAAGTAGCAGAGCTTGGTACTTTGCGCAATGGCGTGGGAGATTGTCAACTTGATCATGTGGTCGGATCCTGGCAGCAGGGTAATCATATCATTAAAGATTCGCGGCCGCGAGATATCCGCCGAATAAGCAAAATGGAATTCTTCGGTTTCAAAGTCATCCTGGTCAAGTGGGGTAATCACCACCGTGTCCGGGTCAACTGGTTCTTCAGTTGTTGGCGAAGGAGGTGAATGCGCCGCCTCGATAAGACTCTCTTCGTCGTGATCGGCATCTTCCAAGTCGGCAAGGATAAGTTTCTCCTGTGACTCGTTGAAGTTCCAGAATACAGCTACACCATAGGTGAACAAGAACATCTCAGCAAACTGGTTCGTACTAGGCGGCAGTCGACTTAAAGTCCCGATGTTCGCTTCCACGGGTGTAACTGGGTCTTCAACAAGAGCATCGCGATAACTCATGGGCATTTCTCTGGTCTCCAACGGAGACCCCGCAATACCCTCATCAGGCGCGCCGTCACCCTGGAATCCTAAAAACTGTGAATGATCTACGCGTTGCTCACTCCGTTCAATCTGTTCATCCACCACGGTACGCGAAGACCCCGGCGTCTTGAGAATAGGTCTTGAGCGAATGCGGAAATCCTCAGTGCCGGGAAGTAACGGGAGAGCGTAGATTACGTAGAGACAGTCATCGTACAACTTGACTTTGGCCCCATGAGTCTCGCGGAGGAATTTCGCGGCGGTTTTCACATTATACCCTTGGGCACCACAATACGCGGTTAAGCGGGCAACATTGTCCGAACGGTCCTTCTTCGGCAACCATTCAGCGTAACTCCGCCCGTTAATAGCCCCACCATGCTTCAAACGATCGAGTTCCTCTGCGCGCAACGGACGCTTCTTTGTAATGGCAGGGTGATCATCGGAATAGGTAGGTTCTAAAGAGGGTTCTCCCGAGTCATCATCATCAGGAAGAAGAACAAGTTTCTCAGTGGTCTTGGTAGACCGTTGTGGCATGCGCTGGTTCAATCGAGTTTGGAGACCGGGCAGTTTCGCAGTCGGCGGGGCTTTTATCCGTTTGGCGCGAAGATCAGGTGGGATTCTAGTCGGCGTTGTGGGTGTATGTGGCGGGGCGCGTGGCTGGCCGGATGGGATGGCGGTTGAGTGGGCGAGAATAGAGTCGACGGAGATTGACTGAGTTGATGGTTGTTGATGTGCCGGTGACCGTGGAGACCGGTGAGCCTGGATATTTTTGTTAGTATGTGATTTGTGAAATTTGCGGGGAATTGGAGACGTACTGAGGGACTGAGGCGATTTGGCTGGGACATTTTATAAGGATATTTGGCGTTAAATAACAAAAGACACAAAAAATAAACGACCAGCGTAAAAGAAAATACTATTGTTGATGTGGGAAATAGTCGCAGAAGAAACAAGAAGTCAAGGAACTAAATATTTATTCAACTTTCTCCCTTTGCGCGGTCTTAGTTCTGGGAACATTCCGTGCCGCGTATGTGATCAATGCGGCGAATAAATTACTTATCCGCGAAAAAAAAATGGAATTACCGTAGCGGGTAGACATCGCTATGGCAGGGAAGTTTCAGTGGAACAGGGCAACTTGGCCAGGGCATACTAAGGAAACATGCTACGTCATGAGATGGGTAGTATGAGAGCTAAACTAGGATATATTGAAGGAGGAAAAAGACGACTTTAAACTATGGATAATGAATCAATCACTGGTAATGCGCACCAGGCGGTTTCCCTTGCTGTTGCTGTTGAGCCCCAGGAAACCCGCCATTTGCGCCGCCCGCAAAGGCCTGAGGCTGGGCACCCTGCTGTTGCCATCCCGGATTCCCTTGATATGTCGGGGCGCCCTGTGGCGGGGCTGTTCCGTTGGCGATGGCTTGGACGTCGGGACGGTTGGCTAAGGATTGATTGAAGTTGCAAATGTGGCAGTGGACGTCTGTATATCCTTTGATAGAAAGAGGAATGATGGGCTGGATTCTGGTTAGCATGTAAAGAGAAAGTCACGAACAGTGGAAATCAAAAACTCACCACCCAGCAGAATGTAAACCATGGATTCGACTTGACTACCCGGCCGCTCATGTTTCCGCAATTGTGACATTGGCAGACTAGCCCGGTATACCCGGGGACATCCTTTTTAAACGTTTGTTCGCCGAAAACAAAAAAGAAAAACATATTGATGAGTTTGTTTGTTTGTATATATGCTCGAAAAAAAATAAAGAAAGAGAAATTCCTCAAAAATTTAAAGCTCTTTGGCGCCTTTCATCACCGCCGTTTCACTCGTAATCTTGGCATCTTGGTCTTGATCACACGCGCTGGGCTGTGTTAATGAACCCTATTGTTAGGGTTCGTTCAAGAACCCTTTCCGTCCATTTCCGTCGAAGGAGTGGACCCGTAATTTTTTTGGGATAGCCTTCTTGGAATTATTGTCGCAAGGCGCATTCATAAGACTTAATAAACTACTGTATTCTTAACAGACTTACAAGACATGTACGACCTTAACGTGACTTGGGAGCCAACACCTGGTGCCCCTACTGATACGACTTTGCTCACTCAATTACTTACTCACGCCGGTCATCTTGGTATTCAAACTGTTGCGCTTGCCACTTCTTTTACCGCGCCACTCCCTCCACAACTTCCCACGCCGATATCTCTTCCGACTCCATGTGACGGACACCCCACGGTTCTCAAGAGAGCCACGGTGATTCTATCGGACCCGGGTCAAACGCATCGCCTAGCTAGTTTAATTCCCCTCTACGACATCCTCGCGATCCGACCTACCACCGAAAAGGCATTCACAGCAGCGTGTCTTTCCATCCCCGACTACCCACTAATTTCCCTCGACCTCTCCGTCCGCCATGCGTATCCTTTCCGACCAAAGCCTTGTATGACTGCGATTCAAAGAGGTGTCCGCTTTGAAGTGAACTACGCACAATTCCTCCGGTCCTCGGATGCCGCGGGGAGAGCTACGTGGATATCTAACTTTGTTTCGTTGATTCGAGCAACGAGAGGACGGGGTTTGGTGATTTCTTCGGGCGCGGCGGATACCACGAGGCCGATGGATTTCCGGGGGTTGCCAGATTTGGTGAATTTGTTAGAAATGTTCGGGTTGCAAAGGGACCGAGCTACGGAGGGACTTAGGGAGACTCCGAGATTGGTAGTTTTGAATGAAGGGGGACGGAGAACGGGGTTTAGAGGCATGGTTAATGTGTTGACTATCGTTGATAAGCCTGAAGATGAGAATGAGAAGAAACGAAAGGCAGAGGGCGAAGGTGACGGCCAACTAAGTAAACGACAAGCACGCAAACAAAAAGCGGCGGCAAGAGCAAAGGGAGTGGCGGTTTAACTTGGGGAATATATGTATGAATATCTAAGAGAAACAATCACGCTAATGACATAAATAATGGTATATAACTACTACTCTTTTCCGGTATCCTCCTCTTCTCTCTCTCTTTCTACATGGGCTACAAGGCCAGAGCACCTAGGTTTAGGGCGCTGGAGAGTTTAACACCGCTTAGGTTGGGTGCTTGGCTGAGCGTGGCTCCGTTGGCACTGGTGGTGGTTGCTGGCGGGGTGGTAGCGGGGGTTGATGAGGCGGTGGATGAGGTTGAGGTGGTGGAGGTTGCGGAGGGGATTGAAGATGTAGATGAGGCGGAGGCGGATGTTGATGAGGCGGTAGTGGTGGTTGCGACGGAGCTGGTGCTAGTCGTGGAAGAAGCGGAGCTGGTCGAGGTGCTAGTGGTGGAAACTACAGAGGAGGTGGAGGTAGACGAAGTGGTTGAGGCAACGGAGGTACTAGAGGTAGTTGAAGCTACCGAAGTGCTAGACGTACTCGAAGCAACGGAAGTACTAGAAGTACTCGAAGCCACAGAAGTGCTAGAGGTACTCGAAGCTGCGGAAGTAGTCGAGGTACTCAACGTAGTAGCAGAGCTCGACGAAGTCGTAACAGCCCCAGTCGAAGTCCCCGCCGCAGAATCCAACGTCGTCAAGATCGGACTAGGAGTAGCCCCACTGACAAGCGAGCTCGTCGTAGTCACAGCCTTGGTACTAGCACTGGACGAAGTAGTAGCTACACTCGAACTTGAACTCGAAGTACTAACGCCCAAGGTAGCTGTAGCGGTCGAAGCCGGCGTGGTAGTAGTAGCAGTGACCAGGGTAGTAACAGTAGCTATAAAGCTCCCAGTGGCCGAGGAAGTAGAGCCCCCGGTATTTTCAAAGCCGTTGAGGAATTTCAAGAGTGATTCACTACCTTGGCCAAAGAGACTTTCGAGGAGAGATGTGAGATTCTCGGTGGTGGCGGTGACGGTGCCGTTGGTTGCGGCGATGGTTCCACCGTTGGCTTGGGCTTGTTGGTCCTGGATGGCCTTGGCGGAGGCGTATGCTGTGTTCACGGTGGTAGGGGACATGGAATTTAGGATGGCCGTGATGGAAGATTGTGTGGCGTTTTGACGGGCATGGAGGGATCGGGATATAGGAGAGGCCCGGAAGATGGCGGCGGCCTGGGATGGTTTTTGTTAGTTGAAGGATCTGTAGATATGCGGCACAGAATGGTAACTTACATCGGTAAGGGCCGCACCAGCAGTAACTAGGAATAAAGACACCTTCATTTCCAAAAATACAGAACCTGCCCAGCAGGTGACTTGAAAAGCCCCAAAAAAAAAAAAATCAAACAAAAAGAAGCGAAAGAAGAAACGAAAACGAATACCTCCAGAGGCTTCGTGGGAATTACACAGAATTAAAATTTAAAAAGAAGAAAAAAAATGAATGAATGGAGGTAGAAGAAGAAAGGAAGATGTGAAGATGCACTGGTGCAAGTTGGGAAACCGGGAAAAGAAGACTTGCACGTCGGCTTGGGAGGGTCATTGGGCTGGTTAAATGTCTTGGTGATGGTTGTTGGATTCGGGAAGGGGTGCTTCAGTTTGGTCTCGGGTGGACATGGATAGGGCGCTTGGACTTGAGAATTGGGGATTGTTTGTGTTTAATTTGTGGTTATGGTGAGGGTATACTATGATACTATGGTGATGTATCGTGATATGTATGGACATACGTCTACACCTTCCTTCAACCTATACATGTATCTTCGTGATCCCACACCACCCAAAGGATCCTCTCCTCCAGCGCCTCACAAAACAATCCAACCCGTCAAATCACCAATCGGCAAGAATACCTCCTTTCCAATACCTGACAGCCGTCCAAGCGCACCGGGACCGTTCGTTCGAACCATTCAAAAGGGAAGTGGTGGCGAGGTCCCATATACCCGCAAGAAAGAAGAACCCATCCTGTGCCGTGATCTTCAGAATTTACAAGTGACGGGGTTTGACCGATGACTAGCAAGCAAGCAATTAAGCAATCAAGCAATCAAGCATAAGCTAGCTAGCTAGCGGAATTAAGCTTATGCTTCGGAGAATTGCCGGGTGGGAAATTGGGAAGGTATGTACATATGTGCATGGGTTGTGAAACGGCTTGAGAGACAGACGGGGGTAGGTATGGACGTACGAAGGAGTCTAGAATTGGAAGTTTTGAGGAATTGTCATTTACTTTGATGACCGTGTTCATGATAATCCCCAGAAACCATAAAGTAAGTACATGCAACCAAACCATCCAAAAACATCCCTACACTAAAACACCCAGCACCATAAAAACTATGTATGTATGTACCTTTCTTCAATCACTCCCCTCTCGTCTCTTCTTGTCTCCGTCTCACCCCTCGTTTGATCTCCCAAACATGCCATTGCCTACGTAATCCCCCCCATCCGGCTTCTCGTTCAACCGGCGCATGGTACTCGAACTCGACTTCTACCCATGTAACCCTATTACCGCCCCGTCGTTTGTTCACCCGTAAACCCGTCCATTTGTTTATGGCACAGGAATCGTTCGTTGAGATGGCATGTCGGATTATAGATGGTTGGGTCCGTGTAAGTGATAGGGTTGGACCCTAAGATGTCGTGATTGATAGATCTTTGGTTGGAAGCCTATATCGAAGACAGAAAGTAGATTGTATACATCACAAGATCATTTGATAGATAACAATCTTATCAACTGAACAGACCTTGAATCTTCCACGTGACAGCCATGTAACCAATCACGCCCTTCAAAGACCCACCACCCATTCAAAAGAACCCAACCCCGCCTACCATATCATCCACGCCCTTCATGTCAATCCAAGATTTTCATCAGGCCGCTAAATACCCCTCCCAGACTCATCTGCCTGCCGGTCTCGTTCATCCCGTCTATCTCGTCCATCCAAACATATGAACCCCTCTCCCTCGGGAACCTCCGGTATAGTAATCATCCCCGACGAAGCCGGTCTCTCGATCCGCTGCGCAGTCGACCAATCTAGTCCAACGATACAACTCGCTTTCACAGATAACACCCGTTTTCCCTATTCCCGT
This sequence comes from Huntiella omanensis, assembly GCA_000833645.1. NCBI lineage: Eukaryota > Fungi > Ascomycota > Sordariomycetes > Microascales > Ceratocystidaceae > Huntiella > Huntiella omanensis. The sequence continues at coordinate 11,141 of JSUI01006262.1, read as the reverse complement.
TAGAATCTCCTCATAAGGCATCAAGAACGAAATACATACCTCCGTCATATGTATCATGCGCGTACCACATCCTCTACAGAATAAACTACACCCGTCAGTTCCACCATCTCAACAAACAAAAGGCAACCAACTCACCACGTCATCTCCTCGCCACCATCCGTAGTTCTTCTACACTCAGCTAGTTAGCACGAATCTCCAAAACTAAACAACAAAAACAAAAACATACTTATAAACCCCCATCTCCTCCATAACCGGAACTCTAAAAACCGGGAAAATGGCACTCCCCCCAAACGACGAAGCCGCCCGTCGTGAACAAGTGTTACACTGACAGATATACAAAGCCAAGGGCGCCAGAAACGGCGTGACGAAGGAGACTTGGCCGCAGACACAACGTGTTTCCATTGTAGGATGGCGAGGAGAGAAGTTATGACGGGATGAATGATTTCCCGGGGGAAGAATACTAGACATATATACGTTGCCTGCGTTTTCAGGAGATGAGATATAACGTGGTGATATTGAGATTTCTGTGGATTCGCGTATCTCTGAGTCAAAGGTAACATCTAGTTATTACCACTAATTTGGAAGTATGTATGTACATACTTGTCATTAATACATCCATGACTGACTTTCTCATGACTCACGGAATTGTATACATACATATATTCTCCTAGTCACAAATGTCAAGGACTTTACATAGTGGTATCCACGAATTAAATCCATCGTTTCTTATACAACTTCAAATATGTATTCTAAATACACAGTCAAATAGACTTGACATGCCACGCCCTGTCACCTCGGACACCAACGGACAGTGTCCGATCACACTGTACCATAGCACAAACACACCACAACACAGTGCGACATCACACACGTACAACCTAAATCTACATGCACATGAACTCAACCGCCAACTCGAAACATAAAAATACAAATAAAAATTCAATTCAACTCCTGGTAAGTATAAACAAACGACAGCCTTCCCAAGCCACCGTTACCAGAAGTCATATATATACAAAAAAACTACTCAACCTCCAATCAAAAGCTATATACAAAGCGCAAAATGAACAAAGAAAAGAGATGACGATCATCGTCAGGATATCAAGACAAGACATAAAAAAACATGGACATGGAAACACTTACACCTCCTCAACCTCGTTGAGCATCGTGTACTCATGTTCCCTCCTCGTCTTGAAAATGGATGTAACAGCCGATGCCCAGCTAAGAGGGTTGAGCCGGGACCGAGGGAACTCGATTTGTTGTCCGGGCTTAGCGAGAAGAGCAGCCTCCATGAAAGCCGGTCTCTTCCATGTCTTCAAGAGCAAGGAAGAAACAACAACAGACACCGAGGAGCAAGCCATGGCAGCACCAGCCGCCATAGGGTGAAGGTGCAGACCAAAGGGGAGGAAGATACCCATGGCAAAAGGAAGACCAACCAAGTTGTAAAGACACGCCCAGCCAAGGTTCATCTTGATACGGTTAAAAATTGACCGGGAAAGGTGCAGAGCAGACGGGATAGACATCAAGTCATCAGGACGCATCAACACAACATCAGCAGCTTCCATGGCAACATCAGTTCCAGAAGCCATGGCAATGCCAATATCGGCAGTAGCGAGAGCAGGCGAATCGTTGATACCGTCACCAACCATGGCAATAATCTCACCACGAGATTGCATTTCCATAACAATTTCCTGCTTCTGGTCTGGAGAGACACCGGCGTAGACGTCTTCGGCGGCGATGCCAACGGCACGGGCAACAGCCAAGGCAGCGGGACGCTGGTCACCAGTGACCATGGCAGTACGAATACCCATGTGGTGAAGGACAGCAATAGTAGCCCAGGCATCCTTCTTGATAGTGTCAGCGAGGCAAAGGAAACCAGCGTACTTGGAGTTGATGGCGACATAGATATTGGTGGTACCGGCAGAGATATCTTGGCCCTTGGCGTTGACAGAGATTTCACTCTCGCGGAGCATGCTCGAGGAGATGGAAACACCGTTGGCCTTGAGGTAACCAGCAGAACCAATGAGGACATCGTAGCGGGTGCGCATAACAGACGCAGGAGAAACAATAGCAGAGATACCCTTGCCGACAACAGTCTTAAAGTCACCGACGCTACCGTCAATACCAGTGTCCTCATCAATGTTGAGAGCAGCACGAGCGGCACGGAGAACAGCCTTACCAACAGGGTGTTCACTGCCCATCTCGGAAAGACCAACAATCTCCCACCAAATCCGGCTCTGGACACCCTTGTCATTCCACTCATCAGTCATCTTCATGCGGTCAACCGTCATCTTACCCATGGTGAGGGTACCAGTCTTGTCGAGAACAACACGCTGAATACGAGTAGCAGTCTCGAGAGCAGCACCACCCTTTACAAGAATGCCGTTGGCAGCACCAACACCCGTACCAACCATGACGGCAGTGGGAGTAGCAAGACCGAGAGCACAGGGGCAGGCAAAGACGATGACAGAGATGCACAGCTTGAGGCAGACCAGGGTACGACCACCGTTCTGCTCGTCCATAAAGATGTGCGGAGGGTTGTGAAGAGCGTGACTAAGGATCATCCAACCCGTAAAGGTAATGAAGCCAAGGATGAGAATGACAGGGACAAAGTAGCCGGCGATAAGATCAGCAAGTCTCTGGATAGGAGCACGCGAGGTCTGGGCATCCTGGACAAGCTTGACAATCTGACTGAGCTGGGTATCGCGACCGGCACGGGTAACACGGAAGTCAACACGGCCATGACCATTGACAGTACCACCAATAAGGTTGCTGCCCTTCTTCTTCTGCACAGGCATGGGCTCACCAGTAACCATAGACTCATCAACATACGTCTCGCCACGAACCAAAACACCATCAGCGGGGATCTTGTCACCAGCGCGAAGAACAACGACATCACCAACCTGGAGAAGCTCGGTGGCAATGTGGCGCTCATCAGCAGCGGTACCGGTAGCCTCATTGGGGCCAGGAGTCTTGGGAGTCTTGGGATCCTGGTCCCAGGTCTCGGCGGCCTTCTCGGCAGCAATGGGGTCAACGTAAATGGTAGTCATGGTAGGAGCGAGAGACATCAACTGCGACAGAGCCTTGGAAGTCTGGCCCTTGGCCCGGTTTTCAAGGAAGCGACCGAGAGTGATGAAAGTGATAAGCATAGTGCTGGTGTCGAAGATAGTCTTGGGGCGGTCATGGGGAGGTCTGCAAATAGCAACCATCATGAGGAAGACACTGAAAAAGAAGGCGCAAGAAGTACCAAGGACAACCAACACATCCATGGTGGGAGACTTGTGCTTGAGGCCCTTGTAAGCAGAAATGTAGAAACGCTTGCCGATGCCAAACTGAATGGGAATGGTAAGAGCCACGCAGATGACATCGTCAAGGAAAAGACCAGGAATCAACTGAACCTTTCCAAAGTCGATAGACGGGAACATGGGGAGAATCATGTTGATGAAGAAAACTGGAATAGCAAAAGACAATGAGATCTTAAAAGCGCGCTGCCACTCAGTAATCTCACGGGTCTTGGCAAGAGACTCCAGCTGCGAGTTGTTGTCATCACTATCGGAAACAAGAGCATCAATACCCTGAGCCTCAATAATGTCGACAATTGAGCGCAGACCAGCGACCATGGAGTTGTGAACCACAGTAAGACGCTGGGTAGAAATGTTGACAGAAGCGCTCTTGACGCCAACCAACTCTGTAAGCTTAGTCTCGAGATCAAAAGCCACCGAATCAGTCAAGTTACCATATAACTTGAACTGAGACGAGGTAGACTCAAAAGACTGCTCAGTGGTATCAGTAGTAGAAGAAAGCACGGTAGCACCGAATCCACGGTCCTCAATGGTCTCAACGATATCATCAGTGGAGAGAATCGAAGGATCATGAGTAAGAACAGCGCGCTCGGCAAGAAGAGAAATGTTGAACTTGACAAGACCAGCGACACCGGCGAAAGCAGACTCGATGGCCGAAGTGCAAGCGCCACAAGTCATACCCTCAACAGCAACGGTAGTGGTAGCCAGAGTTTTGGTAGACTTTGATTCTGATGGTGAAGCCTTAGTGGCAATCTCAGAGTCAATAATAGTAGCACCGAACCCGCGGTCCTCAATGATCTCGGCAATCTCATCCTTATCCAAGATAGTCGCATCGTGGCGGATAACAGCCTTCTCAAGAGTAAGTGAGATGCTGAAATCCTTGACACCACGGACATCCTCAAAAGCCGACTCAATAGCCGACGTGCAGGCTCCGCAGGTCATGCCCTCAATGGCAACTGTGGTGATGGCGACAACCTCATCTGGGTTCTGTTCTGTGTGTTTTGACTCAAAGCGTTGCTTAATTGATGTGGGGAGTTCAGTGGAGACAATAGTGGCATCAAAGCCACGGTCTTCAATGATTTCTTGGATTTTTTCTGGAGAAATGTCGTCAATGTCATGAATGACAACGGCGCGTTCCATCACAAGACTGACGGAAACGCTGCGAACGCCTTTGACGCCAGTAAGACCAGATTCAATAGCGGATGTGCATGCTCCGCAGCTATAGGCTAGGTTAGCAGCTGTCAGCAAACATTTAGGGCTAAATTTACTCACGTCATGCCGCCAATGCGGATTGTAGTTGTAGCCATCGTTGGGATATATACTGAGATGACGTAGGGGAATATTTATATAGACAAGATGAAGAAGATTCAAAGCGACCTGGCTATTTGTCTGGGTGGGAAGTCCAGACAAGTAGGTGATGTATCTTGTGGTCGAATTGAGAAAGGATAATAGGAATACTTCAGGCTTATACCCGATGAAGACACAACGGAATATAATCGGGTGGGGGAAAAAAGCGACTAAATCCGAAGATGTGGGTGTGTATGAACTCGTTATTCCGGGGGAAAAAAGATGCAACGATCTGCTCAGTCGTTGTTCTCTAAATTGACTGTATAACGGGGACGAGATCGCAAGTAGTCAAGTGGGAAATCGCAGAGCAGAAGCGACTGACTAACTTGACCTGATAAGAGCGACGATGGTGATTGCGAGAGATAGGACCAGATCCTGCCGGTGTGGGTGTTGGGTTTATAATGTAGTCGCAGATACCACGTCGGTTGACTGAAGCGTGGGGTTTGTATGTAAAGAACGGAAAAGAAGAAGGAATCAAGCTTTGCAGTAACAAGCTTTGGTAAAGGCCGCAAGGGACTGATCCGGAGTCCAGCAATGCGAGTGAAGATGTGCGCTGATGCGAGCAAGAATAACATGCAAAGGCAGTGTATGTCGCGTCCAAGCAGCGACGAGACTGACGACGACAAAAGCGAGAGAGGAAAAAGAACCGGGCGCCCAGAGCCAGCCAGCCAGCGCGCAGAAGACACTCGGACAGCAAACACTCTGCAAAGAAGCGGAAGCTGGGCAAACTACGGTGGAAAGAGACACCAACCAGGGGAGGGTGTGTGTATCTGTGAACTTTGACGGTTTACGTGGACAATGAGGCGGCGCAGATTGGTAGAGGCGTTTAGTTGTGGATAGTGAATATCTTGGAGATTTCCATGTAGTGGTGTGTAGTGACGAGGCGCGGGCGGACCGTCCTTTTTTATGGAGAGGCGCAAGCGACAGACGGCCGGCAAATAACGGGGCGAAGAAGCGGGCGAATAGATTGGATCACGAAATGTATTGATCTGGGTCAACTGAGATGGTAGATATCGAGGTTATGTATAAATTTGTGTGTGGGTGCGAAAATCGGAATCTCGCGGGTATAGACATAAGAAGAATAATTGCAGGAGCTCCAGGCTCCGTCGGAAAATTGAAAGACGAGGTCTAGGGCCTCAATTGATGATTTCAGCGATTAACTGGTTAACCATCAAAGGGTCAGCCAACAAGGGGGGAAAAAAGCGATGATTTGTCTTTCACGATGAAGAGTACAATGTGTCACGCGAGACATTCTGTTCAAGGCAGGTGTGCTGAATATGTTCCTGAATTCAATCCTAAATTGAAAGACGACTAAACTCTAATTACAAAGCAACTTCATCATGAATGAGCAAGTTTGGTGTTTCACCGTCCAATGTGCTGCAGCAGTTACCAATAAGACACGTCTAGAACATGTGGATAGTAAAGTTGATGGCTTCCGAGCGCTAGTTTCCCCTGAAGAGTTACAGAAAAGTCAGAGGTCTTTCTGGGATGCTAGACCCTGTAGGGGATCCTCGATGATTCAGTATGGATTGATTATGCCCTGTCGGTTGACTCGGTATGTGCAACGGGAAAGAGGGCGAATGAAGACGTTGATATTGATGAAGTCGTTCCATGGTTATGTAGAGTATACGCGTTGGTAGCCGACCAAACTTACATATGTATGTACATACACCAGATTCACGGAATCGCAAATCTTATCTTTCCCGAGTCTAATAGCCAAACTTCTTCACGTCGTCCATGCACTCCTCCGGGATTCCGCCGGAAATCCTGTCCAAGATAGTGGAGATCTCTGGAAGCAACCTTAAGCGACGAAGACGGTTAAAAATGACAGTGACGTTTTAGTTTCAACCAGCTATAGCCAACGTCATCACAGACTGGTCAATGATAGGGTTACTGGATAACTATACAGGGTTACTTCATCCCAGGCTGAAGGATCCTAATGACGAAAGCCCCACCATAAACAACGCTGAAGCTGTTGACGGCGACTTCCAGAATACAAACTACAAACACATTACAAACTATAATACCACTCTATTCATCGCGGAATAAATCACCATCTTGAATTCGTCGCCCGACCTCTCTCTCCACCAATACTTCGTCCGAGCTATCCTGGACGCTAGGCCGGCGAACTAAGCACTAAGCATTGTCTCGACCTTGTCAGTGACGTAGTCAGGTACATACTACATCGCTCAAGATCTATCCACCCATTGGAAGCTTCAGCCTTGTCATTGGACTAGACTATACGAAAGAAGCCCAATTAGGTTATAAGAGAGACCACGAAACGTTATAAGGATGAGCACCGGCCCGGAAAGAGCCAAGTTAGCTCTTGATGTATGTTGATTTTCCATGTACCCCACCAACTTGTCTAACTCATGTTTTTCTAGAAATACGTCGAAGCTGCTTCGGCACAGGATATATCCTCCGAAGATGTCACCAAGTTGATCATCCGCGCCACTAGCGACCCCGAAACATTCTTCTTTCACGAGCTCTGCAATGTGCCATCCGTAAACGCCCTTCAACAGACGGAAGACGCCCCGTACTACGAACATTTGAAGATCTTCTCCTACGGGACATACCAAGATTATTTACAACGCATTTCTACTTTGCCGCCTTTAAATGATGTCCAAAGACATAAACTTCGCCAGTTATCGATCCTCACATTGGCACAAGACCAGGATAATCTCAACTACCCGAATCTCTTGACGGCTTTGGACCTTGAATCTACAGACGATCTCGAAGAAGTTATTTCCTCTGCTGTATTTGCAGAGTTAATGGACGCTTCAATGGATACCCTCCGTCAGACTCTCGACATTCACAGCGTCAACCCCATGCGCGATATAAACCCCACCGACATCATCCCCATCCAACAACTCTTTGCATCTCTAGTTGCCCGTTGCGACCAGGCAATTTCTCTTCTCGACAATGAAATCGCCTCTACAAACAACCCCCCAGCAATCCCTGAGCCCGATGCTTCCACACTTAAACAACTATACGGCGAATTTATGAAGCCTCCCAACAAAATGATGGACGCCCTTTCTACCGCTTTACCTGCCATTGAAGCTGGAATCCCAGTGTCTACGTACATTGAAGCGACTACCCAACCACAAGCTATGGCCGCCATTTCAGATGCCTTTTCACGCGGCGGCCCACCCCTCGGAATGAACATGACGGGATATTCTAGAGCTGCGGCTAAGAGGGGACAAGCGACTTTTGCGGAAGAGATTGACGATGATGGATATGATAGTTCGGGAAACGGGGAAACACCGGAGGCGAATATGAGACCGAGAAGACGGAAGCGCTAGGCATGGTCTTATCGGGGAACAGCTACGGTGGATATGCCTTGAATGAATTATGATTGATACTGTATGATTTGAAGTGATGTTGAGTTTTAAAATGAATGTACATATCTATGTGTTTTGTTCGCATGACGTTTGCTCAGCCCACGGGCAATGATGCCATGCCATGCCATGGCGTATCCGAGAATCTGGCCCGTCCGGCAGTCTTGGGGAATTTGTAGAGGACAGGGGAGGGGTGTGAAGAAAGTAGTGAGCAAGTTTGTCAATCAATCGGTTCCTGTCGATCTGGATGAAAATAGAAGACATACATACACAAGGATTTTGAGACGTCGGTATCAACGGGGAGATATCGGTAGGTGTGCGTGCCGATTGTCCGTTAACCGTATGTACATATGTACATATGTATGTCTGATGTGCTTTGTATCGGCGGGGGAACTCGAGAGATCTCAAGCGGAGTGATGCCCGTGTGTGTGTGAATGAACCCTTGTATTATCGTCGTCATCATATGTACCTACGCAATGACCTTTCTTGATCGTATCGTATCGTATCGGATGTCTTTGGTCGGAGACTGTGTTTGGTTTAGAGAATTTGGAGGTTTAGAGAATGGAGTACATACAGGACACTACTGTCTGTGATTTGTTGGTGATGGGTTCCTGGATTAGATTGTGGGATTCATATGGATGGATGGCGCTAGTGAGGAGTTTGGCATATAATGGACTTCTTTTGTAACGAGGCTTGACATGATTACGGACGTTATTATAAAAATCGAAATCAATTACTATCCAAAACAACAAAAAAACAGAGCAAAAAAGGTATCACCTATCCCCATCATCAACAAATCATTAAACAGCCCCATACGCCGGCCTGGTACCCACATTACATCTCCGCGCATTCATAATCACTCATCCCTCTAAAGCTTCTAAAGTCTCTTCCCCGGCACCATAATAAACAAAACACACAACGCCGCATCCACCACAACCGTAACCCCCAACACCGTAAGCGCCCGTCTCTGCAACATCTTGCGTACAAACGGCTCGCGGATCTGCGAAAAGTTAAATGGCGTGTACTCACTAAAGCCCAACAGCGCCAAGATTGGATCCAACGAATACTGGTACGACGAGAGAAGGTAGACACCAATCGTGAATGGGATGATCAGCCAGCACCTAGTTTCCCGCGATTTGTCGAGGAAGATTAGGACGAAGGCGGCCCAGAAGGCGGCGAATATGGAGACTAGACCGACGATGAGGCGGAGGACGAGGGTCGGGGGGATGAGGTTGCCGAGGGCTTTCATCCGGAGGAAATTTGGAAAGGCGTCGCGCTCCATGGCTTGGAAGACGTAGTCCTTAGCTACATCAAACACTTCAGGGTCATCACGTCCCTGTTCCTGAATCGCAATCGTGATCTCCTCAGTAATAGCACCGGGCAAAATAATCTCCCTCTCAGCCCCCGGCATCAAAAACGTATAAAGAATCTTCTCGGCACTCGACCGGATATCCTGTCTCATAACCGTATGTTCCGGCGAATTCGAATCCGTAAGCGCCCGTGGCGAAGTCCGCATGGACGAAGGCGTGGTAGGCGACCCTAGACGAACGGGTGTTGACGGAGTATCATCTTGTGACGGGCCATCTTCATAGTCACCCCGGAGAAAAGCGGACATCTTAGCGTCCTGGTCTCTTTCCTTCTCGGTTCGGAACATGGCAGACGGTCCGCCGTCGGTGTTGATTTCGCCCATGCTTTCGAGGATTTGCGAAGAGCGCTTCGATGTGGGGGCGTTTCCATCGGGTGTCGATACAAGGACTGATCTGCGGAGTTCGCGAACATAGTGTCGGCAGAGGGACATGTGTTGGGCGACATCGAGCCTGTGAATTTTGTTAGTTTAGCTTGTGGAGAACGGGGAATAGAGTGACGTACCAGAAATCGAGGTAGTCTACTGAGCGCTGCTGGTCGCGCATGAAAATGTAGAAAGAGAAGAGATCAACGGGGGGGAGAGTCCGCCGACTAAGTGTCTCAAAGAGAGTGGGGAGCCGGTTCCGATTGAGATCGGGGGTGGGGGATGGCGACGGACCCGACATTTTGGCGGGTAGTTCCTTGTCTCGTGGGTGGTGAGGAACGGGTATGTAAGTTGCGACGCGATTGAGGGAATAGAAGGTACTAAAGGGATACTAATCGTCTGAATAGGAGCGAACAAACAGATTGGTGGTGTCGCACAAGCAGTGGAGAGCTTGGCTTGTAAACAATGCCTATAAATGGCGATGATCGAAGGAATCAATCACAAGTAAATATGAGACCTTCACTAGACTCCGTCACCCTTCGCAGGAACACTCGCGAGGCAACATGAAACCCAGCAACTTTAGAAAGAAACAGTGGGGCTGGTTCCAATCCTTCATCCATCCTAGCGTTCCCCTTCCCAGCCGCTGACTAACCCAGCTGTCAACGCCACATTGAAACCCTCACGCCACATCTTCAACCCAAACCACCTAAACCCGTGGCGTCATATCCGCCCCGCTTTCCCCCCGCCAAAATAACTCTAGGTGTCCACACAAAATAATTTTTCCCTCATTTTCAGCCCACAAAGAGCCCTACGGGAATCACGTGACGCTGTTTTTTTCGTGCACCAACGGGCGGAGGGGCGCCTTTGGCGAGATTCTCACCAAGTTCCCACACTGGACCTAGTGAAGACTTCAGTCTCGATCTCAACTGCCCAGATCATACCATACCCGTTGTGTAAGCGCGCCCAATTTGTCGAGCCCAGCCGTTGATATTCTTTTTATCAGGCGAGATCTTGTCGTTGTGTTTCTGTTGAGATATTCTCTTTTTTTTTTCGTTTTTTTTTTTTGCCTGGCACCTTGGAATTCTTACAGACCACGCGAAAAAGACTCGTTTTGGCTTTTTATTTTCTTGTTATCGGCAAGATTTTCTAACGGAGGTTCTATTCAGATAAAATGGCTCCCACTCAGAAGAAGGGTCGTTCCGCCATTGCGGACGTCGTCACTCGTGACTACACCATCCACCTGCACAAGAAGGTCCGTCACCAACTCGATATATTCCGATCCCAGCAACATACCAGTCGAAGTTTAGGAAGATGAATGATGGAAGAGATGGCTGGAGATGATTTAGGGGGAAATGTTGCTGGGACGGATGGATGATAATTGGAGAGGCAGTTATACTGACTGACTCGTTGCGACGTATAGATGCACGG
>JSUI01006261.1:0-31211 GCA_000833645.1 Huntiella omanensis | reverse complement strand
TACATACTCTATGAACAAGACCTTTCAACATCCGCTACTCCGGATTCAACTACGACCTAACAAACCATCTTACTCAGTCATACTATCCCCTCAAACTCCCAAAAGTCCTATTAACCCACTTGCTCATTCGCTTCACCATTTCGTCTTATCTCGTCATATCCCCATGACCCAAATCTATGTAGATCACTCTCCTCCTGCTCTCCACCCCCACAACGGAAATATCCATCTCAATGACGTATCAAAACGTGCGATTAAACTCTCCACATCAATCCATAGTCCCCACCTGCAGATATCCACGGTAAGAACCGCCCCAACCTGACATATGTCGTGACCGTAATCTACTCCCTCTTTAACCTCTCAAGTCCCAGGATTCCTTAGGTCTCTACATGTAACTAAACATATTTCAAGTCTTCAATCTAATCTATTCTCGTCCTCTTCACCACCAAATACATACACAACATTCAGCTGCACGTCAATCACCACCCCGCCTCTTCCTTCCGCCCTCACAATCCCGGCCGTTTACCCTCCCCACATTCGCTTCTCCCATCCACCGTCCACAACTGAAATCCAACCACTTTACCGACTCCCGCTTGTCAATCAGATCGTCCGAACATACACATCACCACCCCTAACCCTACATAATCTAACTCCATAAGCTTGTTCACATGACGTGTAATACATCGGTCATGCTGGGAAAGACGGGCTGATGATCTACATATTTCCTAAGCTCCGGGTATCCATTATAGGAACGTCCATACATACGAAAACGTTCCGAGTTCTCATCCTGGTGATCATGTTAAGAACGGATGGATGGATGGATGGATTGAGGATTATAGGTAGTCTTGGCTTGAAGATTACTCGTTCCTTTGAAGGGACCAGAGCGGATGAATGAAAGTTGACTCTATGGTGTCATTCTGGCATGGTTCTAAGGCTACCCAGACACATGGTGCGGGAAATCCCTTCCGTCGGTGCCATCATTGTGTCCGATCTCATGGAGATAACGACGTCACTTGGTAGTTTAAAGTTAGTCACAAAGCCAAAAAGCCCTTTCCCCTCTCAAGATACCATGATGACTTCGGACGCCATCTCTATCTGGTATATAATCACCCATCTCCCATAACCCGACAAGACTTCCCTAGTCCATTATCTACGTATAGATAACCGCGATCCATCTTACCAGCTCACTTCGCGTCCATAATCGCCATCAATGTAAAATACCTAAATCCCCTCATCTCGTGACACACACACAGATGTACATGACCAAACTAGGAACATATATACATACGTACATATGTATATATATACCTCTAGCTGCCTGACTGCATTGCACAAAGTCTATTCTTGGAAATCGACTCGGCCAGTGGCTTTTGGAAAGAGTGCGAGGGGCGTTTGTACCACCAACTGTACATTGGTGTGTCGCACGACATAGAAAAACGGACACGCCCGACATAGGGATATCAGCTGACTAGTCATTTTCGATCGTGGGATTATATTCTGCATATGTAACGGGTAGTTAAGGTACACCTGTACATACATATGTATGTAAGCCTCTGTCTGCAGGAATCATGATCCCGATACAAACATACCAGATACCTCACCGGTCAACACTCTCATATACCCTACCTTTAAACCCTCAAAACCCCCTCAATAGAAATCTAAACTATCCCCAAAAGCACAAAAGTGTCTCAGATACCCTCCATTNAGGCTACCCAGACACATGGTGCGGGAAATCCCTTCCGTCGGTGCCATCATTGTGTCCGATCTCATGGAGATAACGACGTCACTTGGTAGTTTGAAGCTAGTCATAAAGCCAAAAAGCCCTTTCCCCTCTCAAGATGTCATGATGACTTCGGACGCCATCTCTATCTGGCACGTAATCACCTATCTCCCATAAAGCGACAAGACTTCTCTAGTCCAACATCTACATACGTCTAGATAACCGCGATCCATCTTACCAGCACACTCCGCGTCCATAATCGCCATAAATCTAAAATACCTAAATCCCCTCATCTCGTGACANTGTCGCACGACATAGAAAAACGGACACGCCCGACATAGGGATATCAGCTGACTAGTCATTTTCGATCGTGGGATTATATTCTGCATATGTAACGGGTAGTTAAGGTACACCTGTACATATGTAAGCCTCTATCTGCAGGAATCATGATCCCGATGCAAACCTACTAGATACCTCACCGGTCAACACTCTCATATACCCTACCTTTGAACCCTCAAAACCCCCTTAATAGAAATTCAAACTATCCCGAAAAGCACAAAAGTGTCTCAGATACCCTCCATTAGCCGGACTTACCGTCGCCACCGAGACATCCATCCACCAACCATCCCCCCTCCCACCTTCCGTCCGGACCACGCGCCAACGCTAACCCCCGCACTTATCCTACAGCGCAGGAAGCAAAACTATTCGTTTCTCCGGCACGTGTGTTTCGATCTTCTAGCTTGTGGTTGTTGTTGTTGTCTGCTTTGTCCATCGCATCCCCGTCGGTGTGTCGATCTTGTTACCGACGTTCCGATCGGGCGGGTTAGGGTTTGTTTTCGTAGAGAATTTGACGCCCGATTAGAGAGCGGTATTTCAAGAAACACTCATCAGCGTAATTGGTGTAGTGGTAACATTAATCGTTGCCATCTGGTAATGATTCGATTAGCCCTGGGTTCGATTCCCAGATTACGCAGTTGATTCTTTTTGGATGCAGATGTTCTTTTTGTGTTACCCGAGATGGGGATGGTGATGAGATGGATGGGGTAATAGTTGGTTGGGAGTGTAGGTTGTATACGATGTTGTCTTTTTGGGTAGCTAGAATGTATGTACATATGACTATTTGGTTGTGGGTTGTTGTGGGTTGACACTGGTTGCTGTCTGCCATGGGAATGATGAGTGTGTGCTTCTGATGGACAGTGATGGTAACTGATCATATGCCAGTATGGATATTTGTTATTGAATTGTGTTTGATACAACATGAAAGACCGAGATATGTAAATACAGAGTTAGCATTATACTCTATAAATATTTGTATCCACGTTGTCTCTGTCATGAAGACGAATATCACGAGACATCCGCTATGTTGAAGGTGTTGTTAGTATGTGACATTGCGTCTTCTGGGGATTCTATTAGACAAAGGTCTGGTATAGACATAATATGGTATTTGTCGGTACTTGAATCGACCGTCAGGTGTATGATCTATCAAGAAGTCTCAACCGGTGAGTTTCACGGACCGGTTGGCATTGACAACCTACACGATAGACCCACCTGAAAACTTGACCGGTTCGGCTACAACTATTTAAGACTAATGGAAACTGTCTCTAAATCATAGAGCCCATATATCCATAACTGCCGTTTCTAGTCTTCTCGTTGATTCGAATTCACTGGGCTTCATCTCCCCGATACATCAACAAGTTCCATAATATCTCTTCCGCGAGGTTTCCATTATCCGATCCGCGCTGGCTCAAGATACCAAATACCCACTCCCGCGACCCAGTGGAATAGGCATGTCCTAGACAACTCCGGTCGGGTGGTATTGTTATCCGAGACTTCCTGTGGTGGGTATCGGGTATCGGGATGTCTTGGGTTCCTGAGACTTTTCGGTCACCGGGGTATTGGGATATGTGATTCTGAAATGTGTCGGTCAGTGATCATGAGTCGGATGGTCAAGTTTGTCTTGGTTTTGGATTTACGTGCTAATTTGGTTTGGTTTGGAGTCTGTTCTGTTAACCCCAACACGTGGGTCTAGACCTTGGTGGGATATTTGTTTGTTTTTGGATGTTTGCTATGATTTTAATCTGCCTAGATGAACATCCAAGTTTGTTTGCCAATTGGGCATCTCCCCATTTTAATACTGTTGTCAATGGTCTAAATCTGCCATTTCTTGTGGCTTCTCTGTATTCAGTTATGCCTTCATGATTCATAAATTGCTCTCGTTATCGGTACATATATAAATATCATACATACCATCATCAACTCTACAAGACTTCAATGTTCCCCACAGCGGATATATCACACAACCATCTAAGCCCAAGTCACCCTCAGCACGAACCACGGAAGCACGCAAGTCATCGGAACTCGCTTATGTTGTAGGTACGCGGCAGGCAATATCTCATATGTTAGTTTATATCATGAAAATCTTGCACAACTTACCCACTTCCTATTGAAATAGAATATATACATATGTACATACATAGATGATCATACAATCTTTACCAATCATGTCACTCGGATATATGTATGTATGTACACCTACCAAATACTTACCCATAAACTCCAATGAACCCACAACTCGGAATATCCCGTTTCAGAAACACCTTGGTCATCACTCCCCCGCTACGGCTATTCCGTTAAATTCCAGGTCCCCGTAGAATAAACAAACCCGGGGAACCCTCATCCCCAGTCTCCCCATGAATAATCTCCCATAAAAACGTAAAATTCCATCAAACAAACGCACAGTTCCATCACCGCCCATGCCTCGGACGCGCGGCGTCCCGAAGGAAACCCTCGTGTTAACCCTACCACATAATCCATGATATTGGGATTCCTGGTTTAATTTCCTTAAAGTTTATAAGACGGGTAATATGCATAGACACATGTGGTCCACAAGGTATTGTGGCTATGGGATCGGAGATGGATTGATGATTGAACAATGCAACGATGCAACGAATGTGGGTGAAAAAGCGCAGCTATGGCCAACGAGTGGAAGGTTCAGAGAAGGCGGGGAACACGAACAGATGTACATATGTATGTATGTACATATGTACATAGTTATTTCGTTGTACGGGCCGAGAGTTTTCAAGGGGGTTAACCTGATGATGGCGAGGCGGGGAACATAGTGGCTGAGTTTAAAGACGGATGTCTGTAGTCGCCGAGATTGACGGTATTGAGAACGGACTTTGAGCTATACTAGAATGACTGGGCAGACATGAAAAAAAAGGGTTCGGTTCGGAAGGGAAGGGCTAGATTATCCAAGAATAGTATATTATGAAGAAGGTAATTTGCCATGGGGAATGGAGACTAGCGAACGGACAAGCTGGGCAAGTTGACAAGTGCATATTTGTTGAATGGTGGCGTGAGGCTGGAATATCAACATGGCCGAGTCGATTAACGGATATGTCAGCGTCGGGGGTGTACCGGATGTAATGGTTCTAGACCACTCTCAGCTACAGGCGGGTTATCCTTAGTTTATAAAGACACGAGGTTTGGTGATACTTTTGGGTCTAGATTATTAGAGTACTTGGTANGGTAATTTGCCATGGGGAATGGAGACTAGCGAACGGACAAGCTGGGCAAGTTGACAAGTGCATATTTGTTGAATGGTGGCGTGAGGCTGGAATATCAACATGGCCGAGTCGATTAACGGATATGTCAACGTCGGGGGTGTACCGGACGTGGTGGTTCTAGACCACTCTCAGCTACAGGCGGGTTATCCTTAGTTTATAAAGACACGAGGTCTGGTTGGGTCTAGATTATTAGAGTACTTGGTAGATAGAGGATATAGAGGGAAGAAGGAAAATCCAAGTATGTATGTACAAACATACACAAGTCTATCGTTTCGCTAACCCTTTGTTGAAAAGGTATTTTGAAGGGGATGTTGGTATGTATGTACATACATACATAGATGGGTGGTCACATGACTGACGGGATATAGCAGTTGACACGGAGAGAAGAGAGTCAACAAGATGGAGCTTTGGTTTTTATTGTGGTAGTAGTAGTAGCATTCATGTGGATGTTGTATGTGTTGATGCCAGTGCACGAACAATGTAATTGTTTACACTGGTTTCTACAAAGTAGTCTATAAAACAAGTCAATACTGTATGTATGTATAGATTCTACCAAATAGACGATTGACCAGGGTAACTAACATACGGAACAAAAAAGACGGATTACAAAGGAGGGCTCCAAAAAGGATGAACAGGGGCTTTCTTTTCCTTGGTGAGGCCGTTGTTTATTTATTGAAGGGACCGTGGCTGGTGGAGTGTTTTGGACGTGGCTGGTGCGTTTTAGAGGGAGGGCGATGCAGCTAAGTGGGGAGTTGCTTTGGTGTTTATGTAGATATCTAAGAAATTTATGGTTGCTTTGACGAGAAGTTTGAGTTTTTGAAGACAAGTTTGAATTGGTAGATNTACGGAACAAAAAAGACGGATTACAAAGGAGGGCTCCAAAAAGGATGAACAGGGGCTTTCTTTTCCTTGGTGAGGCCGTTGTTTATTTATTGAGGGGACCGTGGCTGGTGGAGTGTTTTGGACGTGGCCGGTGCGTTTTAGAGGGAGGGCGATGCAGCTAAGTGGGGAGTTGCTTTGGTGTTTATGTATGTATGTACATATGTACACAGATATCTAAGAAATTTATGGTTGCTTTGACGGGAAGTTTGAGTTCTTAAAGACAAGTTTGAATTGGTAGATTGATAGAGAAGGAAGTGATACGCATGTACATACATACATATCTTGCCATCTTTTCACTCTGGGTCCAATGTTATGTTTGGGATGACAGGGACACGGGTTATGCTTTATGTTAGAACAAGGGATCCTAAGTAGAGACAAGGGCTGATTTGATCCGTTCAGTGGGTCATGATAATATTTGGTAGTGCGACGGTCGTCCGTCACCAACGTTGCAGATGGGCAGTGCCACGATTGAGAACGGGTCGGATCAAAAGAACAGAGACGAAGCCGGAGGTTATGTCAAGAAGAGGCGGGGTAAGCTTTGAACTTGACTTGTTTTTTATTTTCTTTTCTGTGATATGCTTGAGTTTGGGTCGATATAGGTGGAGCTTGGTTCCTGCATCCTGTGATCCTGTCTGGGGACAATCAGGTGCCGTTGTTGAAAGTGATTGGCAGTGGCAAAATCCTAAGGGCGGTTGGTGTAGTTTTGAATTATGCAGGTGTAGTGTAAGTTGGCGTATCTATAGATTGTACAAATCCAATACTTATATATATCTACAACATATCCATAATCTTGTATCAAAACTCACAATCAACATCTCATTATCTGTACAATACCAACCCCCATTTACCACCTAATTTGTCTTCATTTATGCATCACAATCCATGAAAACGAAGGAGTCAAAAAAACGAAAAAGAAAGGAAGCTGCGCTTGTCTGGTCTGACACAGGGGCATCATCATTAGCGCCCTTCCCATAGCTAGACAAGGAGTTCATATTACACAAAGACGCGGATGGATGCGGTAGTTGTTAGAATATAGACAAGGAGAATGACGAGCCTTTTGAGCTGTAGTGAAACGCCGGATTTGAGGATTAGTGACGAAAAAGCCAAGTTTGAGAAAGGGGATACACATAACACTAGATAGTTGAAGTTGAGAAGACTTTGTTTGTTTGTCGTCTTGCTATATCGACTGATCGACCAAAAGTTCTTCGACAATATCATATATCTGCACAAACATCGATATCGTCCACAGACACAGACTCTTCTATCACTGAGAGGAACCAAAGATACTCCCTTTTCAAGGTCCTTTCTTCCCTTTCTGATGTGGAAACTCTCCCCGTTTATCCCCCGTCAATCCATCACATCCAGGATTTCGAATCACCAATGCAAATCATCTTCCCAAACAAAGTTCACATCAAGGGCTACAGAAAGAAAAGCAAAAGAGAGAAAAAAAAACAACGCCCAGCCCAGAGGAACCCGTGCATGGTCTCTCCCCCAAGTCTGTACCAAACTGGGTAAAAGAAAACTAAAAAGATAATCTGAACAACAGCCAACAAAAAAAAAAAAAAAACAAGCTCGTGCTTAGACTACCGCCTGTTCTACTCGTTTTATTCCGGTCATTTATCGTTTCATAGATAGACATGCAATATATCTAAACCCCAGAGCCAGGTGCGTTCTTCGTTCCTTTTGCTTTTGGGAGTTTCCCTTCTTTTTACCTTTCTCTTGATCGCATCAGTTGGTTCATTCATCATCGGGACATCGTGACATATTCCATTCTTTCTCTTCTGTCGTTGCCTGTTTATATCTCAAAGTCATTTATTGGCTTGTTACTTTCTTTTTTTATTATCTGACTTCTATTTTACAACAAACAAATATACACTCTTTATCTGACACGACCTACAACATATCGCCATTCCCTACAACTCCCTTGAGAACCACTGATACTCAACACTTGCTAAATCACTAATCTGAGTGAACCCTCTCCACATTCCCATCGCGCATTCTCTTTCCCCAGCCTGCTTTCTCACCGTTCCTTTACGACAAGACCCTCCATTCTTTCATTGTTTTGTTTACCCAATCCACCGTGTTATAACGACCAGACGATCCTCACATAAACCTCTCACCAGCCAGCATCCCCCAAAAGAGAGAGGAAACCCCCCATCAACCGCGACGACTTCTCGTCCCCACCAACAAGCCGGTCTCCACCGCGCTCACATCACCAACCCATCCTCTCTCTCCAAGCTGGCCCTTTGAAAGAACAAAAAAACTCACACCACAATGCATCTCCATCGGTCCCTTCTCTGGGCCATAGTCGGTCTTCCCTCCGCCCTGGCCGGCTCAGTCCTTACCACATCCGGCTTCACCTCATGTGACGTCGAAACTGAAGTCCCCATCACTAACATGGCCATGACCTTTGACAAGGGCGACTCCCGTCTCACCTTCACTCTTGCCGGTACCTCGCCATCCGAACATAACGTCACCGTCAAGATCGCCGTTTCCGCCTACGGTAGCCAAGTCTACTCCACCACCTTTAACCCCTGCGACTCCGACACCAAGGTTGACGCTCTCTGCCCCGTCCCCGCCGGCTCCTTCATCGCCGAAGGATCCCAGGACATTCCCGAGTCCGTGAGCGGTAACATCCCCGGAATCGCCTTTAGCATACCCGATATTGCTGCCTCCGCCACAATCACCCTCAACTCCACCACCGACGCTTCCGATCTTGTCGCCTGTGTAGAAGCCTCCGTTACCAACGGTAAGAGTGCCTCGTCGTCGGCTGTCTCATGGGGTGCTGCCGCTATTGCCGGCGCTGCCCTGGTTGTTGGTGGTGCTGGTACGGGTGTTGCCGGTGGCGCTGCTGTGGGTGCTGGTGCCGGTGGTGCGCCTGCCCCGTCATTCCTGCAGGTTGCCGGCTTCATGCAGGGTATGGCTATGAACGGTATGCTTTCCGTGTCATATCCCCCTGTGTACCGGTCTTTCTCTAAGAACTTTGCTTTCACTACTGGTTTGGCTTCGTGGGATGGTCTTCAGAAGAGCATTGACTCTTTCCGTGGTAAGACTGGTGGTAACTTGACTGCCGATTCTATCGAGAAGCTTCGCAACACTACGCTTATTTACCCCGATGGATCTAGCGAGTACATGGGCACTTCGACCACCACCACTGCCGCCAAGCGTGCTCTTCTCATGGCCCGTGATGACTCCTCCAGCTCTATTGAAAAGACCGTCACCGGTATCCAAGCCTTCGTTGAGAAACTTTCTATTCCCAAGTCCAACGCCTTCATGACTATTCTCCTCATCGTCGCCATTGTCATTCTCTCCGTCGTTTGCGGTATCCTTCTCGTCAAGCTCATCCTAGAAATCTGGGCCCACTACGGTCAACTTCCTAAATCTCTCCACGGTCTCCGCAAGCACTACTGGCGCTCGATTGCTCGTACCATCACTGCACTTATCATGCTTCTCTATGGTGTCTGGGCTTTATACTGTGTCTTCCAATTCTCCAAGGGTGACTCGTGGGCTGCCAAGACTCTTGCTGCTGTTACTCTCATTGGATTCACCGCCTTCCTTTCCTTCTTCGGCTGGAAAATCTGGAAGACCGCCGAGGAACTGAAGAAGAATGAAGGCTCCGCCGATGCCCTGTACGACAAGAAGGAACTCTGGGTCAAGTACTCCATGTTCTACGACAACTACCGTAAGGAGTACTGGTGGGCCTTTGTCCCCGTTATCGCCTACGCTTTCACCAAGGGTGTCACCCACGGTGCTCTCGACGGCCACGGTGCCGCGCAAACCGCCGTGCAACTAGTCGTTGAAGCCATCTTCCTCGGAGTCCTCGTCTGGTGGCGCCCATACGAGCGTGGCTCCGGCAACGTCGTCAACATTTCCATCCAAGTCGTCCGCGTCCTCTCCGTCATCTGCATCCTCATCTTCGTCGAGGAACTCGGAATTTCCGAAACCACCCAGACCGTAATGGGTCTCGTCCTCATCGTAATCCAATCCGTCCTCACCGCCACCCTTGCCGGCCTCATTCTTTACAACGTCATCAACGGCTGCATCAAGATGAACCCTCACCGCAAGCGCAGAAAGGATGCCGAGAAGGGTCTTGCTGATAACGGTAACTCGGACGATATCACCTCTTTCGGACCCCCCTCGCCTAGCGAGAAGAAACTCTACGTTGATGTTGATGGTGACGAGAGACCCACGAGTAAGATGGAGCGGGTCTCTCGCGCCTTGAGCACCCGGACGAGCTTCATGAGCACGGCCGGATATAAGAAGGGTCTTCGGCCTGCATCTCCAACTCAGGGAGATCGTACGTCATTGATTGCTGATGCGGCGCCAATGGAGGTAGTCCGTGATGAGAAGACTGGGCGGTTCTTGTAAAGAATGTAGATAGATGCATGTTTTCGTCTTTGTTTTTTCTCGTTTCCCTTTCCTTGTGTCAAGAGCCTTTTTTTCATTTTGTCTTGGTTTCTGTTGTTTATTTTCTTCTTACTTCTGTTCTTTCTTTCTTCTTGTTTCAACCGGTTATGTGGCAATATAGCAATTGTAGATTTCTTCATCAATATCACCATATGATGTTCTGCTTAACTCGTTTTGTCCCCAAACATGTGACACTGTATGTCGTATAAACTCGCACGTTGTTATTTCTGAGTCCAGATCTAGTTTATACAGTGCGTATTTAATCAATGCACACAGTACTCACCCCACATTGAACCCCTACTCAAGTCTATGTGAACTGACACCCAACCATCAGCCAAACTCACCAAACACACCACCAATTATCCATAATGAGCGAACTTCAAAAACATTGGGCCAAGACCAAACTCTCCAGTCTGCCACCACCCCCCGAAGACCCCTCCGACCGTGAAGAAGCCGATACTCTCGCCGATCTCCCGGTAATAACCGAAGCCGACCCACCCGATGTAGACTTCTCCGACGACTCTAGCTCCGCTTCATCGACGTCTTCCACCGGGACGATTGTCCCGTCGGTTCCCCATGGGTTATTCGCCAGGCCACGGGTTCCCTCTGCGCCAGCCGATGACGCGGTGTCATGGCGGTTGAGTTTTGAGGAGGCGTTGGATTTGGAGTTGGAGGATATGAGGATGCGGGCTTATTATTCGGGGCCGGTGGAGGGGAAGCCGGTTGCGGTGTTGGTGCATGGGGCGGGGAGTAGTGGGTTGACTTTTTCACTTTTGGCGAGGAGTTTGCGGGCGGTTCTTCCCAAGGTGGGGATTCTAGCGCCGGATTTGAGAGGCCATGGGGAGTCACTTTGTCGGTTGAGTTCGCCTGATTTATCACTAGACAGACTATCCCACGACATAACCAACCTCCTCCAAGCCCTCCGCACTCTCAAAAACTGGCCTCCAACCCAACAATTCCTACTAGTAGGCCACTCAGCCGGCGGCGCCATCCTAACGCACACGACCGCCACCCTCCCCCCGTCATCTCTCCTCGGGCTCGTCCTCCTCGACATAGGCTTCTCGACCGACCTCGTTCCCCTCGCTAGCAGCAGCTGTTGCGTGGCATGTGAAGAGTGGGACGGTCCGGAATGAAGAGGCGGCGAGATGTAGTGTGCCGGGGATCGTGAGACGGGGGGAATCCGGGCGGTGGTTCTGGAGGACGGATTTGAAGGGCTCGGAGAGGTGGTGGGAGGGCTGGTTTACGGGGCTTAGTAAGGGGTTTTTGGAGGTGAAGGGGGGGAGAATGTTGTGTTTGGCGGGGGCGGATAGGTTGGATACTGAGTTGATGATTGGGCAGATGCAGGGTATGTATTTGAGAGGGTTCATGTGGAATGTTGGTTGACTAACTGTGTAACAGGAAAGTATACACTCCATGTGTTTCCCGAGGCAGGACACTTCTTACATGAGGATATCCCAGACAAGATCGCCGGTGTCTTATCTGATTTCTACAAACGGAATGATAGATCGCAAATGGTTCTCCCATTGAAAGTTGA
This sequence comes from Huntiella omanensis, assembly GCA_000833645.1. Taxonomy (NCBI): domain Eukaryota; kingdom Fungi; phylum Ascomycota; class Sordariomycetes; order Microascales; family Ceratocystidaceae; genus Huntiella; species Huntiella omanensis. The sequence goes on along the minus strand of JSUI01006261.1, from coordinate 19,105 downwards.
CGAGATGAAGAAGCGGGGTATGCACGTATGAAATGGAATATAGAAACAACACAAATAAACATAGACCTATAGCACTAATTCAAATTATACCAACTCTTCTTCGTCACCGAAAAGTCTCATCAACTCCGCCAGATCCTCATCGTCCCACCCGTATACATCCTCCTCGATTTCATCCATCCACGAAGTCCACTCCCAATCTTCCACCGTGGCATTCATGAGCCCCAGCAAGTCACGTAGACGATAATCCTTCCGTACACCACTTGCCATCCAATCATCATTCGCCAATCCGTAGCTCTCCCAAGTATCAGCATGTGGCTTCCGAGCATTCAAAGCCCAATATCCCCAATCGGCATCTGTCTCCCATAGGTATCGAACCGTGTTACGCCAGTAGTTTGCGTCACCAGCGGTAACGTGTTTTTCAGCATCGGGGGCCCCGAATTCACCAACCCAAACCGGTGCTGTATCGTTCTTCAACAGATATCCCCAGTTTTTGTCCATCTCTTCTGAGAAGGACTTGTACGTGCGTTGTGAATACCGTCCCCCAAATGTTCCCCAGCCACTCCAGCTGTATACGTGAGCTGAATACACTACCTTGTTTGGAATAGGCAGGTTGATTGGGCGTGCTTGAACACCAGACAGGTCGTTGGCTGACGATACACCCTCAACAATAATCAACCAGTCAGGGTTAAGTGCCTGAAGCACACGACCTGCAGCTTCGGCTGCCTCCGCCCATTTACCCCAAGGCATGGTTCCCCAAAGACCTCTAACCTCGTTGCGTAAATCCACTCCAACTACAAGTGAGTTATTGACTAAAGGAGTCATAATGGTAACCCAATGATCGATCCAATCCTCCTCCGTCTGAGATACGGGACAGATAGAACCGAGATATGAGTTTGACCAACTAGAATCGCATGGATTCCCATCACAGCACCACCGACTTTGTGTGATGTGATTGTTGACAATGACTGCCAACCCGGCATCAGTCAAACTCTCTACTACAGAATGGAAGATCTTCATGGCCGGCTTTCTATGAAGATCCCAATTGGCAGCCACATCTCGGATGGGAATGGTCGGGTTGCGCATGACTAGCTCGTCACTGTAGGGCAAGCGAACAGTGTTGAAGCCCAGGGTGCGAATCATGCTGGAGATCGAGTCCCGATGTACAAGGTCAAGTCCACCGGGCACAAACAGTTCGTCTGACGCACCATACCAGTTTATTGAAGCTAATTTGAAGCGCTGGTTATGCTGGTCTACGATGTAACGACCAGAGGTCTTCAAAGGNCTCGGATGGGAATGGTCGGGTTGCGCATGACTAGCTCGTCACTGTAGGGCAAGCGAACAGTGTTGAAGCCCAGGGTGCGAATCATGCTGGAGATCGAGTCCCGATGTACAAGGTCAAGTCCACCGGGTACAAACAGTTCGTCTGACGCACCATACCAGTTTATTGAAGCTAATTTGAAGCGCTGGTTATGTTGGTCTACGATGTAACGACCAGAGGTCTTCAAAGGTAGATAGAACTGAGTTGCTAGGTTCGACAGATTGTATGGGGGTAGAATGAACGGATGACGTTCCCGGTAGATCGGTAGCCACGGTGCATTAATATTGGGTGTGGGCGGAAAGAAAATACTCAATACCCAAACACTGAAATAGAAACCGACAAAAACAATGGCGGTCAAAAAAGGGTGACGCCACATCGGAGACACAATCGAATGCACTCCATTAATGGCGATGCGGCGCAAGCAGGGCCACTCATGGGTATGCATCGGGCCACTGGGAAAAAACTTCAGGATACCTCGAGCAGGCCGACGAGGACGGAGGAGCGGCGAAAGCTCCGTAGGCGGATCATCGCTGCGTTCGCGACCAACACAACGAGGGCGCCGAGCACGAGCAGGCTCAGTGGAAGGGCCATCTTCATCGAGGCCGGAGGAGTTCGAGTTGCGATCTTTGTTTAGTGTTTTAGAGAGACTCAATGTGCTTGTACGCATGGTAGATGAAGCTGTAGAGTCTTCNTTCTGATGTGTTAGAATCGCGGGGGGAGGACCCCGGCAATGTGCTCTCGGAACGGGGCGGGGGCGGTGGCGCCGAGAATCGTTTGTTAGGTGGAATTTGGATCGGTGGGGGCTGATTAGCAATGGTCTCCGGATCTCTAATAGGGAGATCACGACCCAGCCAGCCCGATACGTATTGAGTAATGTTTTGCATGACGGAACAGGCGTTTTAACGAATAATGACAATGAGCCCGATGATGTCGCTGTCTTGGCTTTAACCGAAAAGGGTAAATGACAAGGTCTGATGCTCAATGATAGCAAATCGCCATCAACCTGACGAAATAATGGATTCTCAAAAGATGTCTGACTATGATCTGCAAACAACTACAGAACAACAAACAGGCAGCTCAATTCATGGGTGNTTTGTTAAATATTGGTATTGCGTTGAGGCACGCGAGTGCTCTGTGACATATAAAAGCAGTAAATGAACTCCGATCCAGATAGCAAGAATGAAAAAGCAAAAACAAGAGAGGTATGTAGTGACGACAGTGTCGAGAAAAACAGAAAGGAAAGATTTTGATGTGAAAAAAACGACAAAAGAGAAGGGAAAGAAATTAGAGGGTGATTAGATTTGGTTCATGCCCAATGGATCACGATCGAAATCCTCCCGTACCATTCTTGGTCCCCGNGAGTAATGTTTTGCATGACGGAACAGGCGTTTTAACGAATAATGACAATGAGCCCGATGATGTCGCTGTCTTGGCTTTAACCGAAAAGGGTAAATGACAAGGTCTGATGCTCAATGATAGCAAATCGTCATCAACCTGACGAAATAATGGATTCTCAAAAGATGTCTGACTATGATCTGCAAACAACCACAGAACAACAAACAGGCAGCTCAATTCATGGGTGAATGCCATTTTGCCTTGTGCCAAATGAGCGGCAGCAGTTGTGTCACGTGGAGATATTACCGGTCGGATTTCTACCGTGACGGGGGAAGCTACCGCGCAAGGCCGATTTACATTCACATAGGTTAGGGTAGTGATATATGTTGTTATAATTTTTATTTTGTTAAATATTGGCATTGTGTTGAGGCACGCGAGTGCTCTGTGACATATAAAAGCAGTAAATGAACTCCGATCCAAATAGCATGAATGAAAAAGCAAAAACAAGAGAGGTATGTAGTGACGACAGTGTCGAGTAAAACAGAAAAGAAAGATTTTGGGGTGAAAAAAAAACGACAAAAGAGAAGGGAAAGAAATTAGAGGGTGATTAGATTTGGTTCATGCCCAATGGGTCGCGATCGAAATCCTCCCGTACCATTCTTGGTCCCCGTGACGCCCGGCGGCCGGGACTCCATGTTGGTGACGCGGCTTGTCGTGGCGAAGAAGGGGAAGAAGGCGCTGCGGGAGTTGGTGGGATCGGTGATCGAGGTGGTGGGGAACGAGGTGGGGGACTCCGCGGTGGTACTGGACGGCTGAAGGAACCGTTGGGTGCCTTGTACTCCTTTGACTCGGTAAAGCAGTCACTTGTGTTGGAAGTTCCGCGAATATGGCTCATGTTGGAGCCGGCTACAGATGGCGATCTGGGATTGGTGAGGGAGGAATCCCGATGGTTGTTGAAGTTCATCGTTGGTGAACCCATCTTGTCAGTAAAGTGGGTGTTCGACACGGCAGTAGAGGAATCGCTAAAAGGTGACATGGGAGACTTGGTGTCGTAGGTAGGTGGTGGCGAAGTNACGGCAATAACGGTAGGCTGTGAGATGACCAAAGAGCTAGCTTCATCTGTGCACTGGGTCTTGTCACCATTGGCAGCCATAATGCAGAGAATCCAGGCGCGGGCCTTGGCCGGCTTTTCACGAACAGCCTGCATAGTACGGTCCTGGAAAACGAATACAACCGAGAAGAAGATGACATCGATTAGAATCAAAACGACAATGGTAATACCACGCCATTGCAACTGAACGACTCGCTTCACACGGCGGTAAGCCTGGCGGGGGGAGATGACTCCGGTGATTGAGTGTGAGTATGGCAAATTCGAGCCTTCGGTCGAACTAGAACCGTCGGCAAGCGATGCCAAATAAACCTTGAGGCAGTATATGAAAGTCGAAAGCTGTAGTACGGCCGTAAATCCGGAAAAGACCATGAGTGGGATCCAAAAGTCGGCTAGTGAGTTGGTATGGTTGATGTGACAGGTGGGGCCGAAACGGAATGACACTCCAGAGAAATGCATGGATACAGAGACGATAATAATGGGAATGATCCAACCTGCAGCGTGGGCACCCAGCATAAAACTACGGCCAACAACGACTTGCCAGCAGATCTGCAAGTGGAGAGAGAGGGCCCGCAGGAAAACCCACATAAGGCCGGCAAAACCGCCAAGGGTGAGGAAGATTCCGGAAGCGGCGCATACAGCAGATGAAGACATATCGTGGGGTGTGATTTCGTTGATACATTGTTCGGGTTGGGCGGCAAGTGGAACAACGAAGCCCATCTGATAGAGGGTAACTAGTTAGTTTGGGGATGCTCAAGCGGGATAATGGTAGTGAGCTGGTTACTCACAGTCATGAACAGAACTGCAATGGTGAGGCAGATACTGAGGTAGTGACGATGGGTCTTTTCAACTGGAAGGAAAGCCCATGATGCCAAGAGAAAGAGACAGCAGAGCGTACCGGCGACACTAGTCCAGTCCGCTGCAGCTGTTAAATCATCAAGGTCATCGGCATAGTACCAGTCGATAATAGGACAAGGAAGACAGCAGATGGTGTCGACAGAGCCTTCAAGCAACTGACAAAGACGACCGTCGATATCTAGAGGATATACGAGTCAGTACGAGACAAGAGTAAATTGCATGTTGATGGAGACATACGGCCTTCGGTTGCTGAAAAGGAATCCTGGTTGTAGAATGGCACCGGGCAGCCGTTCCGGAGCTGTTCTGTGTAGTTCGACATGGCTGTGAATGGCGGGTCCGGAGGACGTAGAGCAAGATAATATCAAGCCGGACGGTCAATCAACCACGGACATATACAGTCTTTGCAGGCGTGGTATAGGCAAAGATTGGCAAAGACAAAAGTGGAAGTGGAAGTGGAGATATGTTCTGGCACAAGACGAGGTAAGGAGGGGCCGTGCTGGATATAAAGTCACGATGAAGAATGAGGAGCTGTAAGTCTGTTCTCCTTCTATCCTTTGCTATCTTTCTAGCGCTGGTGGGTCTTGGACCTTGGGACGGACGGGACCCCGAGCAATCCCTGGACTAGGTCGGTTTGACGAGAATGTAACTGGGAAGACCAGGCAATACGACTATTCAACAACCCAGCCGGGCAAAACCCAATAGAACGGACAACACAAGAAGGGCACCAAGGGAAGGGCACCAAGAGAAAGGACCAAGCGGTAGATGGGCGTGCTTTATTTTGTTTTCTTGTTTAGAACAGGCACAGCCTGTTAGTGGGGTGTTGTATAGAGTTTGATATTGAGCAAACTGGTGGATATACAGAGGAGAGGCAGCAGTCCTAGATAATCAAAAGGCAATCATTTGGAAAAGGAAAGAAAAGAAAGACAACTCACTCAGACAAGCTTCCAACACTGAGTGGCTTCGAATCGTACCATCCACAGATCTATATATCCCAGGACTCGATATTTCTATAGAACAGTGACATTGGCCTTCCTACCCCGGGGTCCCTCTTTTCTACTTTTCTATGACTTTCCTCTCATGTTTCCTCTTCTTTACTCTTATTCGATGATCCTCTTACACCATCACAACCACCCCCTGCTACAACCAAGTCTCCAGGACACCCCATCAAGAAGACGAGCAGTCTGCGGTAACTAAATCCCATTGGTGAGAAGTGACGACGCGATGTGGGGGGACAAGAAAGCAGGAAAGGGAGGGCGTTGTGTGAGAGAGACCCCAGGTGTATGCACAGTGATGGTTTGCCATCTATGTGTAAGCGAGTAATAGACAGAATAGCAGAACAAAAAAAGGACCGTCATTGGTGTTGTACGGATGTGGCTTTTGAGAAGTTGTGGTGGGTTGGTGACGGGGACCCCTGGGGAAGGTTACAGTGGGATTCCTCCGCGTAAGTTGAATTTTTCAGACAGTCTTGTTCGAAAAGCTATGTACATGGTCCGTCAAAAAGAAAAAAAAAGAGGCAATGCAATGTGAGGCAAGAATTGCCAAGCGGATTTCCTGTTGGATTTGCAGGTGCTGCAGGTGCCCCGTGGAGCTGGAAACAACATGCAGGACGACCGCTCCGCTTAGACAACCCAGGTACAATATGTAGGAAACAGGTGAGTCTAGGTGGTTGGTGGCGAAGACAGTAATACCAGCTACTGCACGTATGCGTTTCTTTTGAAGAGGGCTGCAGTCTCTTTGGCGTTTTTGGTATATATTACCATGTAGATATAGAGATACGAAGTTCGTCATCATCTGACTTGGGTAGTTCCCTCCTCAATCATTCTGCTATTGAACCCCGGTGCCTCCGCAAAGTAACCCGTGTGGCAGTCTGTGACCAGATTCATGTTATAAGGAAAGACAAGACATTAACGACGCCGACCCTTGTCATATATGCTTCGTTCATCTAACCAACCAAAGTTGACCTCTCTATTTCTTTTCATGATTAGCCAGCGTCAAGGGTTTCAATGCATTGGATCGACCGAGCCGGAACGCTTGTCGTCTGTCATTCTTATGTGTTAAAATTCGGGCGTCTATGGAGAACTGCTAAAAGGCTGTTCTTCGGCCTCATTGGGTCCCTGGGTGTAGCCCCTGTCTAGTGTGATGGAAGTTACGGGACGACTGAAGGGAGGGATCTATTTTATGTACTTTTGCAGCGTGGCAACGAGGCTACAACGTTATCATACATTTGCGATATCAGCCTCGCTACGTCGGAACCTTTACTTCCGTCACCAACGAACTACAACATTCCTAAGGAATCAATCAAATTTCATCCCCCTTTTTTTGTTCCACAAAGTCTAGTATCACTTTTTTTTCCACTTTAACAGCCACACTAACTCCAACATGTTTAGCAGCAAAGAAACAGACAGCTTTTTTCCTACTTCTCCACGGGTGACCTCGGCACCCCCCTCCGTCCAACAAACTCAAGCAACAGATCACTTTCCAAAAGCGACTCAATGCCAAGAAGCCAAAATTCTAGACAACATGCAAAACCACTACAAGCTACCCCCAGTTCCTAGTAAGTTTTCTCCCCGCATACGGGTCCCAATGAAATTGAAAAGGCGCCTAAACTGCGCGGCTATGTTTCGCCATATAAGCGGCATATGCAAGGCCCCGTAACTTGACTAATGCATAGTCCATGAGAAGGAAGTGCGATATTTTGTGGCTGATGTGCCATGTGTTGAGGAAAACAAAACATGCAGGTCCCTACATACCCACATCTAAACACAAACGAACACAAACGTCACTCAGTCGGTCGTTTGGTAGGCCATTGTTTTGTCATGTTCCTGGATTAACATCCCAAAAAGCAAAAACCCGAAGCCGTAGTTTGACACATTGAACCAAATCCTGCCTGTCAACCAAGAACTTTCTAGTTTCCTTCTCCTATTGCGTAGTCGCCGAACTGGACCCAAATATCAACCTCGTAAAATCCCACTCCCGTAGCCCACCAGCTGCAAAATCGATAGACGAAAGCTTGGGCTTAGTGCTCGGATCTCCACTGAACAAGCTAACCTGACTATCACCAACTTGGATCCGCGCCCTGCTCCTCCTTCACCAGCTTTCACCAGATTAAGTAACCCAGTTCACGCCCGACAACCCTACGGCTATCGCGCTTCGAAAGTGAGATGTCTTCTCAACAAATGCCCTGAGCGTAAAGCAGGATTGTGTAGGTCCGTACCGAGGAGGTCAACCAGAAGGTTATCCTCATCTGGTATGCATAGACGAACGGGAGGAGAGCTGCGAACGCTAGAGAGAGTGACGAAGAGACTTGTGATGGAGGCTATCACATGAATCACAACGGCTAAAGTGATGATGCATGGTTTTTGTGTGACAAAACCTAGTTTCACGCGTCTTGCTACTGCATCAGAGAAAGCCACCGAGGAAGAACCTTTTCCAGTACAACCATTTCGTCACCAAAGCCCCCAAAGAATCTTCAATATGTCCTCAGGAACGAGAAAAGTACANGCTGTGAACGCTAGAGAGAGTGACGAAGAGACTTGTGATGGAGGCTATCACATGAATCACAACGGCTAAAGTGATGATGCATGGTTTTTGTGTGACAAAACCTAGTTTCACGCGTCTTGCTACTGCATCAGAGAAAGCCACCGAGGAAGAACCTTTTCTAGTACAACCATTTCGTCACCAAAACCCCCAAAGAATCTTCAATATGTCCTCAGGAACGAGAAAAGTACAACCCCCACCTCCTTTCTGCAATCCATCGCTTCCGTGTCACCCTCATCACAAAGAACGGCCGAACCCCGACTTTCACATCTCCTGTGTTGGTTCCAGAAGCCGTTCCAGTCATGTCTGATATACCTGAGACAAAAGTGTCACTCACGAACGACATCTCTTACCAACAAGTCTTGTTCCGTGGTTAACGGACCGTCGTCCTAACCGGACATTAAATGACTCGCTCGCCAACCGGAAGAAAAGAAATAACCCTGAACTACCGACCCACGGCCCTGTCGCCCTAACAGCCCACTTTCGTGCCTTGTTTCCTTCCCCGCCTATCCACGAGAGGTCATGGAGCCTGAAAAATGAAGCCAAATTGAGCATCTCCCATTGTGCAGTGTCCTCGGACATTCACACAAATCGAGACATTGGAGAGAGGCGAATACATGGTTCATAACCCCTCATCTATCGTTACAATCCCCCACTTGCCCCTAGTCTACCAACCCCAAAGACCATAACTANAGTGTCACTCACGAACGACATCTCTTACCAACAAGTCTTGTTCCGTGGTTAACGGACCGTCGTCCTAACCGGACATTAAATGACTCGCTCGCCAACCGGAAGAAAAGAAATAACCCTGAACTACCGACCCACGGCCCTGTCGCCCTAACAGCCCACTTTCGTGCCTTGTTTCCTTCCCCGCCTATCCACGAGAGGTCATGGAGCCCGAAAAATGCAGCCAAATTCAGCATCTCCCATTGTGCAGTGTCCTCGGACATTCACACAAATTGAGACATTGGAGAGAGGCGAATACATGGTTCATAACCCCTCATATATCGTTACAATCCCCCACTTGCCCCTAGTCTACCAACCCCAAAGACCATAACTAAGAGCGCCGGTGCGCGATTCCTACTCAGTTTGATCGTCACTTTTACTTTTGGTCCGTGTTGTGTAGCCCTGACCCCACGCGGCATTTGGCGGATCGCTGGCCTGCGCTTTAGGTTGTTGTATACATACATAGTTTATGCGTACCAAATAGTGAAGTTTCGGAGTTCATCTTATGAATCGATGGCATAAAAAAACAAGATTGGCGTAGAAACAACTTTATATGAACTAGATGCAAAAAGATANTGGTCCGTGTTGTGTAGCCCTGACCCCACGCGGCATTTGGCGGATCGCTGGCCTGCGCTTTAGGTTGTTGTATACATACATAGTTTATGCGTACCAAATAGTGAAGTTTCGGAGTTCATCTTATGAACCGGTGGCATAAAAAAACAAGATTGGCGTTGAAACAACTTTATATGAACTAGATGCAAAAAGATATGTTGACAAGAACGAGATTCGAACTCGCGCGGATTGCTCCACTGCGAAGCTTCTTNTTTGGGATCGCTTGTGAGGCTACTTGTGGAGCCATGATTTCCGGAGATTTTTTCCTCTGGAAATCCCGGGCCGAAAAAGGTCGGAGTATTTTCGTCGGGCCGTACATATTAAGGCTAAATGAGGTTGAGGCTAAATCTAGCAAATTACACCGACGGTTCTTAGCTATCTGCATTTTGTTCATACTCACAAATATGCACAAACGGTCAGATACAACCCCATATTCGGAACCTCCTTAACCGTCACAGCGTCGCATTTTTGAGTGTCACTACTCAGGTCTATGTACGATAAAGAAGAACAAACAACGGATAACCATGCTCGGTCCTTGTCAACCTCCATATTTCTTACAGCTCACAATCCAGCTTTGAGTTTCTTTGAGATCCAATATATTTCATAAACTATTTCACATAACCTATGCTTTGTGACACGTACCATACAACTAGATTAGGAAACTACAAACTGACATACTCCGGATCTACTATGTATGTGTTTCCATGGTATCAGTAGCCCGGTAGTCCGTCATATTGCCACAACACCCATATTACCACCTCACCGAGAAACTCTGGTGAGACTGACCATGTCAGTAGATGCAGGATTATGTAGGCATTGGGAGAAACCATGGAACGGACAACTTTTCCAAGTGAGAAACTACAAAACCGTGAGGGCAATCAAAAACTGTGTGACCATGGTATTGATTAAACAACCTTGATTTGTAAATTCACACCATCAATGAGGTCATTCGTAGTTCGAGTGCCTACGTCAGTGGCGTATAAGGGTGAAGGAACCACAACATTGTAAATGTATCTTATTTTGCAAACACGAACGGCTGTGTGCATACAAAGAAGAAACATTACAGTAACAGAGCACACAAAAACACATGCACGTCACCAACGTCACATGTGAGGCCTCTTACAACGAACCGTCAGATCGCCCTATTATCAATATCTCCAGGCCACAATTCCTCAGAAACAAGCTGATCCAAATTTCACAAAAACCAGTAGTGGCGTTCAATCTTGGAATCAAAAAGGTCACCAAGAACACAAACCGGAAGGTTAAAAGCCCCTGGTACCACAAGCTGGATAAAAACATATTCAAAATCAACCTTACCGCGTGTCCAGAACCAGTTAGTGATACAACTAAGGGAATTCCCCACCACCATAATCTACACCGAATAAGCATACATACACCNTACCATACAACTAGATTAGGAAACTACAAACTGACACACTCCGGATCTACTATGTATGTGTTTCCATGATATCAGTAGCCCGGTAGTCCGCCATGTTGCCACAACACCCATATTACCACCTCACCGAGAAACTCTGGTGAGACTGACCATATCAGTAGATGCATGATTATGTAGGTATTGGGAGAAGCCATGGAACGAACAACTTTTACAAGTGAGAAACTACAAAACCAACTGTATGACCATAGGATTGATTAAACAACCTTGATTTGTAAATTCACACCATCAATGAGATCATTCGTAGTTCGAGTGCCTACGTCAGTGGCGTATAAGGGTGAAGNAACCACAACATTGTAAATGTATCTTATTTTGCAAACACGAACGGCTGTGTGCATACAAAGAAGAAACATTACAGTAACAGAGCACACAAAAACACATGCACGTCACCAACGTCACATGTGAGGCCTCTTACAACGAACTATCAGATCGCCCTATTATCAATATCTCCAGGCCACAATTCCTCAAAAAACAAGCTGATCCAAATTTCACAAAAACCAGTAGTGGCGTTCAATCTTGGAGTCAAAAAGTCACCAAGAACACAAAGCGGAAGGTTAAAAGCCCTCGGTACCACAAGCTGGATAAAAACATATTCAAAATCAACCTTACCGCGTGCCCAGAACCAGTTAGTGATACGACTAAGGAAATCCCCACCACCATAATCAACACCGAATAAGCATACATACATACACCGGAGACACGTGATAATCTACAACCCGTCATCCCCACCTTACACCTCCGGTCCCCCAAGAACAAAAGACCCGTCATTCTCTTCCCACCATCCCAAGAAACAACACAATCTGCTCGATCAAAAAACCGCAATCTCCAAACGGAAATCTCACCAACCAGTTTTCCTTCCTTGCCCGTCTGACACACACATGCACATTTTGCCAGACAAACTAAACCTTCTCGAAGCTGACACCCCACCATGCGGCCCGAAACTGAACACCCCGAGCCAGTGATGGGTATTCTGGCATACCAATCTGGGTCATGATGGTAGGCTGTGTCACTTTGAGACGGGGATTTCAAGACACTGGTCATCAAAAAATTACGTCTACCACTGGCTTCTTGTCCAGCCATGTAGCATTCCACAAATCATTGCCCCAATGTGGAGTGTCTTAGGCACCATGACTGATAGAACCAATGACGTCTGATTCTGGTACTTTGTGTAACCCACATATAAAATTAGCATCACAAGGGTTTTAGGGAGCAAAAGTGGGTTACCAACGACAGGTGGTTCATATGTACTTTTCACAATTTTTAGTCGGGACAAATCTGGGTTGATTATGATTTTTTTTCATTCATTTTATGTGATTTCGTTCATTGCTGGCAGTGTAAAAACAAAACCAGTGAGCTCAACAGTTGCTTGTTTTTCAAAACAAACTGCTTACAGCTTCTGCATGGCAGCGATATCGGAAGACTGGACCCATTCCTCGAGGTCGGCGATCTGCTCCTGGAGCTCGTCCAGAGAGACCTTCTCGTCCTCAACGACAAGGTTGATCTGGAGCTTCTTGATACCGAAACCAACGGGAACAAGCTTGGAAGCACCCCAGACCAGACCGTCCTTCTCGATGGCACGGACAGCCTCCTCAAGAGCCTTCATGTCGGTCTCGTCATCTATAGTTTGGTTAGCACCACTGCTAGATGTGCAATGATAGAACAAAATAACTTACCCCAGGGCTTGACGTCCATGGTGACAACAGACTTAGCGATGGTCTTGGGCTTGTTGGCCTTCTTGGCGGCGTAGGCAGCAAGGCGCTCCTCACGGATGCGGGCAGCCTCAGCGTCCTCCTCCTCGTCATCAGAGCCGAACAGGTCGACATCATCATCATCCTCCTCAGCCTCAGCAGCCTTGGTGTTGATGGTGACCTCGGAAACCTCAGGGCCGTAGGCGGAAGCCTCCTTGGCGGCATCGCCGGGGAGGGTGGAGAACTCAGCCTCGTACGAAGCGATGTGCTTGTACCAGCGGGCAGCGTGGGGGTACTTGTCGGCAGCGGGGGCGGCGGTCACACCCTTGAAGACGACAACATCGGCCTGCGAAGGAGCCTGGCTGCATATGGACAAAAACGGTTAGCTTAGTCCAAAGTAGGGATGAAGAAGTTTCAAATCCTTCATGGAGCGATGCAGACGCCCAACAACACGAGTCTCTTTGTCATAATGACAAAAGATAATGTGGTGTTTTTGGTTCAGAGGTGCACAAGGCAATGGTTTGGCTTCACGGAGCGGGTCTTGAAGCCGCATCAGAAACACGGACCAATTTTTCTCATCATTATACCAAGTAAACAGCCACAAAGAGGAGCCAGTAATCAGACTCTGATCAGGTCAGGTCTCCTCTAAGGAACAAAAGACTGGAGCTAGGGAAACTAACCAAAGTCAAGTCTCCAAAGCATCAGGTTCGGTTGCTCTGTCGTAGTGTTGGGCGAAAGTTGATAAACGCATCAACACGAGCAATGACTTACCCATCAATGTAGGACCGGGTCTTGGTCCAGCTGTCGAGGCCTGGGTAATGTTAGAACTGGCGCTCATGACAGATTGAACACGCAAGAGTGCAAAACGCAGAAAAGAAAACAATTCAAATGATGCAGTTCTTGGGGCAGGAGGGGCACATACTGGCCACACCAGCGTCCGAGGAGAGATCAGTGAAACCCATGGTGACGGTAGTTTTGTTTTGTGAGGAGTGAGAAAGTTGTTCTGCTCGGAAGAAGGAAAGAAGAGAGAGTTCGCAGGGACGGCGAATGTGGGCGAGAGGTTGAATTTGAAGGGCTCGGTTGAGAGAAATCTGAGAGGAGGCGGGGAGGGGTTTAGAGTAGACAAGAGCAGAATAGCGGGGTCATGCAAAATTTCCAGACGTGGGCTCTGGGCAACAGGTGGGTTTACCGGTGGGCTTGCCCCACCCTTGAGCCAGGAAGGCTGGTCCAATCAGCGTGCGGCTCTTGGAGCAATGTTGTGACTCTGACATGCAAGAGGGCTGCCACCTGGCTGCTAATTCTGACTTGTGGGTCCCAGCAGCTGGTCGTAAGTAATATGGCAGCTGGCAATGTTGATCATTTTCTCCAGAGAGGGTAAAGCGCCCGCAGTTGGCCGTGACGATCTAGTCAGGTCCTTTGACATAAGCGCCGAGGGGCAACAATAGGGTTAAAGACATGTCTTACACTAGGGTTCTGCTCTTATCGAGCTTATCAATTGTTATGAAGCATAACATGCACAACAATTATGCATGCATGGTCTGGCGTGTAGTCTCAGTTGCCTTGAGAAGCATGCCCCACTAAAGCGGTTACCCATTGTGCACTTGCAGTTAACCAAGCTCAGCCTGGCGCAAGCTAACTGGAGCTACAACGATTACATCACCATATCTAACGCGAAAGCCTCATCATTTACCACTGACCGAATATCTGGTTTTTGTTTGGATATTATCAACCACACATTCAGAGCCCTGTTACCAGATTTGCTATTACGATGTCTGGCCCTCAACATCCTCTCATTACGTTCCGTGCTGGAAAATACTCCCTGGAGGTAAATTAAGGTACCATATTGGCGGTTTACCTGCTAGGCCGCCATTGATTTCGGTCGACTTCTAACAGTATTATAGTCGTCCGGTGAGGGTGATTCTAGTGTTCCTAGAGCCATTTCCAAGCCCGAGAAGGGTTACCTTTATCTCTATGCTGGCGATGACGGTATGCCTAGCAATTTACAATAACGGAAAGATGCGTCAACATGCTAACCATTGTATTTCGCTGTAGGCCTGANACTCCCTGGAGGTAAATTAAGGTACCATATTGGCGGTTTACTTGCTAGGCCGCCATTGATTTCGGTCGACTTCTAACAGTATTATAGTCGTCCGGTGAGGGTGATTCTAGTGTTCCTAGAGCCATCTCCAAGCCCGAGAAGGGTTACCTTTATCTCTATGCTGGCGATGACGGTATGCCTAGCAATTTACAATAACGGAAAGATGCGTTAACATGCTAACCATTGTATTTCGCTGTAGGCCTGATCCACTTTTGCTGGCGCTCCCGCGAGCAAGCCCCTTCCGACCCCGAGACCGACCTTGTTATGGTTCCCGCCGACAGCACCTTCCAAAAATACTCGCCCCCTGCCGGTTTCCCACCTATCAACGGACGTATCTGCGTACTCAAGTTCAACTCATCACCTGCTCGCCACATTTGGTGGCTGCAGTCTCCCCCAATCAACAAGAACAAGCCAAACCGTTTCAGTGCTCGCGACACCAAGATTATCGAGATTGTTGACCGCTTGCTGCAGGGCGAGGAGGTTGATGTAACCCACGAGCTGGATGAGGTTGTGGAGGATGACGTGGATTCGGACGAAGATGATGCTATGGAGGATGCTGATGCTGTCCATGGTGCCACTGGCGGCGCTGGCGCCGATGCCACCGGTGGTGATGTCCGTGAAGAGGGCGAAGAGGCGAGAGAAGGTGGCGCGGATGGTGCGAGAGCGTAGGTTGACCCCCTTTTTTGTTCTTTGATTTCTCAGTATTTTGGCGTTTTCTTTTGCAATGCTTTCTTTCATGCCCCTTTCCGTTCAGGAATTCACCATGCGACACAATAAGGATTGATAGTTCAGTGGATGGCCTAGTGTGTCCATTCCGGACTACAACGACAGTACATGGGGAATTGGGTTGTCTCTCATGCGTCGTAGTGTCTTGATGCTGATCCAATATACTCATTAATGCCGTTTTGTTATATCTGTTTTTCTTGTCACAGTTTCTCGTTGAATATTATGGCCTTGGGCTGACTTGAGACTTCACATAGCCCACTCTCAGAGAGCCAACAACGGATTGTGGCCGATTTTGCTGCCAGTTTTGCGCGCGGAACATCTTCTGAACAAAGATACCCTAGCCTGAACTATTTGTTGAAGAACAGCACTACCACCACGGTATTGGAAGGATTGAGTGAGGAGAAGATCGAGAAGCTGTTTGGGCTTCTGCCACCCGCCATTGCGTTATGCGCCATGCCCCTGGAGGATCCATTGCCCACCGAGCCCACCGAGGACTTAATCGAGGGCATAGCCGCATCGTTGTCAACGCAGCAGAAGAAGGAATTGTTGAATAAGGTTCTTTGCAGCACCCAATTCTCCCAGTCGCTGGCTAGTTTGACACTGGCGATTCGTGAGGGTGGTTTGCCCACCGTTGCGGAGGCGCTTTCAATTGAGGTTGAGCACGGTGGATACATGGGAAATGGTGGTGGTATGCCGGAAGGCGGTGACCGGGCTATTAAGTTGTTTGTTGATGGTGTACGGACTACGGTAAAGAAAGAGCCCAAGGAGGACGAGGCCATGGAGGAGGACTAGGTGTTACTTCCCACGGAATAATGTTTGTAAATATATATAATTGTCCCTTCAAATTCAATGCGAAAGTGTATCGAATGACGTCGTTGAATTCGAGGTACCATTGTACAGTGTTAATACCGTGCGATAAACACAGTGAATCCGACAATACCAAAGCACTGGCGCCACTTTATTTTCTGCCATGGAATCTGAGGTGTAGCAACTTGGGATTTGCGAAACTTTCTAATTTTTATCGCGTTATTCCCCACTCCATTATCTTCTCAGGAGTATTGGAAAATTAAGACATTTACTATACTTGAATATCGCTATGGATTCATTCCCGACAGATCCCAAGCTGTTCGATCAGGACGAGCGCATATCATACTCCAAGCTCGACAAGAAATACCTGGCAGTGCGGGACGACGGCGAAGAGTTCGAATTTGACGAGGCCAAGAAGAAATGGGTTATCGCGGAGGCAGGCGATGATGACGAGGCTAGCCCCGCGCCAACCGAGGATAGCAGCACCCGAAAGAGAAAAGGCGGACCAGACGGAGGCTTCGAGGTGAGTTTTGGACTCGGCTAAGAAAGCACCGCGGGCCACAAATGAGATAATCTCAACACACAAGACGGACAACCGGAAAACACACGGAGCCGAAATATGTCGACCGTGGGACTAGACCACTAACGTAAGCGCCGTAATACCTTCTCTTCCCAAAACAGGATGTCCTTCAAACTAGTCACCAGGCCCCAGTAGCCTCCAGCTCGGCCGCCCCCTCGACACGCCCACCCAAGAAAGCTAAGGCGCCGCCACCACCTCGCCAGAATACGGCAATTTACGTTACGGGAATACCAAGTGATGCAACACTCGAAGAGATCCACGAACTGTTTTCGCGAAAGGGTGGTGTCATTGCCGAGGAGATTGACAGTGGGCGGCCACGAATCAAGATGTATATGGATGAGAATGGGCAGTTCAAAGGGGATGCACTGATTGTATTTTTCAAGCCGCAGTCAGTAGAGATGGCGATTGTGCTGTTGGATGACACTGATTTCCGCTTCACTAAGGACGGTAAACCCGAAGGGCGCATTAAGGTTCAGGAGGCGGATTCAAGCTACAAAAAAGTCAAGTATGAAGAAGGTGATGCCGCCGGACAGAACAAAAATGGCAATTCGGGTTCAAACCGGGCACCGAAGAGTGCGGCAGATCGACAAAAGGTGATCAAGAAGACGCAGAAGATGCAGTCCAAGTTGGCTGATTGGGACGATGACTATCCCGCCGAACGGCCAACGATCAAAGCCAAGCACGAGAAGACCGTCATTTTGACACACATGTTCACGCTGAAAGAGCTCGAGGATGACCCATCTGCGTTGCTTGAAATCAAAGAGGATGTGCGCGAGGAGTGTGAAAAGCTTGGCACGGTCACGAACGTTGTGCTTTTTGATCTAGAGGATGAAGGCATCGTGTCAGTCAAATTTAGAGAGCCTGAGGCGGCGCAAGAGTGTATAAAGATCATGCATGGGCGGAATTTCGGCGGCCAAGTGGTGGAAGCATTCTTAGCTACGGGCAAGGAAAAGTTCCGGCAGTCGAAGAATGAAGTTGGTGACTACTCTGATTCAGATTAGAGAAGCAATGGGGTGAGGAGAATATATTTTTGATTTCATCATGGTTAATTAAAGGAATGATTGTCTTATATCTGTCTAGCCAACACAGCGGCCTCGGTAATGTCTACGTTCTCTCCTGTAACGAACCATGCAGCGGCTTGAATAATGCGATGGATAACGGCCAGTTCCTCGAGGTCTATTCTGGTTAGTGGGGTGCAACTTACACGAATTATGCCTAACTTACTTCGAGGTCCATAGATATGTGTGAAAGTCTCGGGGACCGGGTTTGGTCTAAACCAAGAACGGTTTGCTAGCGGGTGACGCTCACCCCACCCAGCATCAAGGACAGCCTTGATATCATGTGGGTGTAGATTAAGGTGCATAGAGTGATCGGTATCATGAATATGACAAATTTCACCATCACAGGTCTTGTTTATTGGTGTGACTTGGGAGTATAGGGCAAGGCCTTGCTTCTCGAAGCAAGATTGTCCTGTCCCGAACAGATCAGGACGGAGNGTGCGGCAGATCGACAAAAGGTGATCAAGAAGACGCAGAAGATGCAGTCCAAGTTGGCTGATTGGGACGATGACTATCCCGCGNCGGGGACCGGGTTTGGTCTAAACCAAGAACGGTTTGCTAGCGGGTGACGCTCACCCCACCCAGCATCAAGGACAGCCTTGATATCATGTGGGTGTAGATTAAGGTGCATAGAGTGATCGGTATCATGAATATGACAAATTTCACCATCACAGGTCTTGTTTATTGGTGTGACTTGGGAGTATAGGGCAAGGCCTTGCTTCTCGAAGCAAGATTGTCCTGTCCCGAACAGATCAGGACGGAGGGAACTAAGTTGAAGCATGAAACGGCGATGCTCAAGGTAGACATCAGTCGGTACATGCTGGTTCAACTGTCTGTGTGGAGCAATCCCATCCACGATTGGTCTATCGCCTGATCTTTTTGGCAGTGGATCTTCCTTTTCGAGCATGAAAAATCCACACTTCGGCTCTTTGATATCGGGACACAACGGTGCCACATATGGCTGCTTAACGGCGAAGCATCGAAGCCATGTGATACGAAGAAACCCGGCCGGTGTCGATGGGGTGCCACCGGGTCCAAGGTTAAGGAAGTTCTGGTACGATGTGCCAATAACTATGGCAGCTGGCCCTATAAGGAGAGCAGCTTGCGCAAAGCGTGGTGAGAGTGATACAAGAAGGGCAAGACCGGCGGGAATGGCAAGTTGGGAGCCGATTAGACTGAGACGAGGTAGAACCGGGGGCTT
>JSUI01006260.1:0-31059 GCA_000833645.1 Huntiella omanensis | reverse complement strand
TATCGATCGGATATGTCAAGGAACGACGAAGATATGATTCTATGATCCGGTGAAGAGAGTTTGCGATACCCGAGCAACATTCATTACCAGACTCAGGTGTCTGCCCAAGTGCCACATGATGATATGTTACGGTCGGGCAGTTTATATGCCAAGCAAGTGTGAAATCTGTCATGTATAGACGCCGAGGGGAAAGATGCTCTTCTTGGAGTGTCCATCCTCGGGTAGCCCACTCAGGTTCGTATCTATTAATATAGTTGGACCATCGATCTATGGTGCCTTCAACGTCTTTGAAGTCGTTGCCAAGAAATGATCCCATAAAATTACAGCTATAACCGTACAACCCGGAGTTGATGTCTTTCTCCAATGCGCAGATGATTGTCAACCACGAGTTGGCGTAAATGTCTCCCATTGCGTGAATTTGTTCCGCCTTTTCCAAGTTGTCGCCTTGAATAATGCAGTAGCGGTCAACCCAGATGTATGGAATACCGAAGTCCTTGGCCAGCTGCATACAGTCATACAAAGTTCTTGACATTGTTTTGGTGGATAGGTATCCAGGCGTCATAAATTCAGATTCTTTCTCGACGGTCAGTACGTTGGCATCGTTTGAATCCCATCGGTAGCTGATGGCGGAGTATTGGACGTGGACATTCCCAATGTGTACGACGCATCGCCTTTTTACGTCAATAAGACGGAATGAATCAGGGAACTCTGGAGGTAGGATTAGCTTGGGACATCAAAAATGGCATATTGTGGCTTACGGCTGACATTTGTATCGGAAGATACTGTCGAACTTGATGAACACTGTTGCAAGGCTGTGTCCAGTGCATTCTTCAAAAATAAAGCATCAAATCGAAATCTGTCGCACATGACATCTATCTTCTTCTGAGTACTTCGTAGGGGTATCTCCAAGTCTCCAGCATTCTCATGCCTTGGCTGCTTTTCTCCCTCCAAATACCATTCCCATGAGAGCGAAACTACTAAGCGATCACCCAAGAATTGAAAGCACTGCCTATTAGGGTACACAAGATTGAGCATGAATGATTTTATCGCCACCTTTGCACCAATATTGGATATCCCATGCCGCCGTCCGATTACCGCCCGTGCTATTTGAAGACACATTGAACATCCGCACGTCAGTCCAAGTTGTGCTAACAGCTCATCATTTGTCTCTCTTGGGAAGGTGTTCCACGGTTTTCGTTCCTTGACATCCGGTGGCTGTGGCACGGAAAGCAGTTGCTGTATATCCAAGTCTCCAAGTGTCCACCACTCAAGATTTGTTGGTCGTGAGCCGCTAATAGGAAATATCTGAGCATACGCCTCATAGACGTTTGCATGACTAGTGGCCTCGGTATTTCGATGCATGAACTCCTCCTTGCACGCTTGACACCCTCTAACTACTGTATAGCCAAGAAACATGTCGATACATGCCGCGCACCAACCCTGAGCTGTACCGACTTCTGTAACAGCTCGACGGTTATACTCAGCACATGTTTCACCGAAGTCATTATCTTCCTGTATATGTGAAATATCCTTTGGGGGCTATTGCTGTTAGTTTGATTCACCAATGGGACGTTCTGCTAAAATTTTACCTCGCCAGCTTCGTCGTCAAAGGCCAAGGCATAGATCCACTGGCAATCTAGATTTATATCTATGAATTTCAACAGGAACATTGTCGCGTTTTTGTGAAGTTTAATCCGCTGTGATCAACTACGGACATCAGATGTGCTGTTTTCCACGAGAATCAACACCGTCTAAATATCGTCACGCTCAGTAAACGTGCTCTTGGGATCATGCAACTTGTGTTCTTCAAAGGTCTGCATAAAAGTATGGGGTACGGTTCAATCAGAAGTGCGCCTCTAAAAGTACAGAGGAATCTTCCAATAGATGTGCAGGTAGACGGGAAAAGTTACAATCAAACTGCTAAAGTGTGGTTGTCACCGGGAATATCAGAGTATAAAGAAAGGGTCAAGATAATAATATTTGTTGTTCTTAAGTTATACGTCTAGCATAGAGGGAGAGATTATCTCCAGATATTGGTCTCCCGTCCTCCGCAATAGCGGGGTAACAGTGTCAATTGGGTATGGAGATGTGTTGGCACGTTGACGTCACGAGAGTGACCCGTGCGCAGCATCGTGGTTTTAGATTTGGGAGATTACGTTTCATGCGGTTGCCCGGCTAGTGTAATAGACGGGTGGTTAATATCTTAAGGATATAGTATCTCTCCCTCTCCCTCTTTCTCTCTTCTCTGGCCTCTTCCTTAGTTAGATAACTGATTCAAGACATTAACCAAAACGACAATACAACTACCTTCACCTCCTCACGATACTCACACTTTAGCAAACAGCTTAGTAACATAATCCCTGCATCTCATAACGGAGAATCCCGTGTTGAAGTTGGTCACGTGATTTCACGATGCAAGACATCTCTATGCCCAGATTGACACAAACCTCATCTACGAATAGACAGCCGGCAGCTTGTAACTTATTTAACCAACAAGAACTGCAATACCATTTTTTTGTTGTCGGTACTTTAATACTATAGTACAGTTGAAACTGCCGTCATGTCAAATTGTACCCTGTCTGGCGGTCACGGTTAGGGTTCGTGAGGGTCGGGATTGATGTCGAGTACAGGATGTTGCAACTTTATAGTCGATGATATCACTGGAACCAAGAACAAAAGGCCAAAGGATCTATCTTTTAGGCGCAGCGGTGCTGACATACCGCCGAAACTCTATCACGAGCTTGTACAGTTCCAATCAAATGCCCCCCCAAGATAGAGAATCAACACCTCAGGCCTACCATGTGCACGGAATCATGCTTACTAGCGAAATCCATAGCGACTCAACGAAACTCTTATAAAGGATGCATAGATGTAACAGTACAACGTCGTATTACTAAGGAAGAACATAACCATCACTCATTCTAGCGATACTCCACATTCCCACCGCCATAAAAAACCTGCTAAAGCCAACGCCACCAAGATCTAGCCAAAGCCAACCTAGTCATCACCTCCACCATTCTCTGCATAACCAAAACCTGCGTCTTCTCATCATCCACCCAGCAATCCCAAATCCCTCCAACTCTCACAACGTCAGTGTCCTTCTTCTCCAGCGGCTCAAACTCGCCTGTTGCGGAAAACCGCGCTTCAATTTTCGGCGAGACAACCAGCGCTCTCCCCACGATAGACGGGTCTGCAACAAGAATTGTAGACGCATAGATTACGTCAGAGAGATCGGCTACTCCGGGACTAGACGTTCCAATGAGTCGCTCTGCTTTGGGAGACACAATTCCCGTGGAGGCGACGAAGTAGGGACAGACCATATTCAGACGGACCCCGTGGATTTTAGCAGCTGATACCCGGCTACTTCTAAAGAGGCCGACAAGTGCATGTTTTGAAGAGCCGTATAAACTCCAGCCCAGCGCAGACACGACCCCCGCAATGCTCGACATTAGGAGAATCACCGAGTCACTCTCCTTTCTTGTCTTATTCGCTATCCGTCGAGCATTGCGGGTGTTCCCGAGATATGTCAAGCCCAAGTAGATCGAGTATAAGGTCCCCGTAACGTTCACATCAACAGTCTTCAACGACGGCTCCGTGGGCGCAACACCCTCAGGAAAATCAGGAAACTCAAACGCCCAACAATCAGCATCCGTGCCTACACCGGCATTTGGGAAGAGGACGTGAATCCCCTCATCCCCGGTAACTCTATCAGCGAACTCGAATAAAGCAGCCTGGTCATCCCACTTCCGGACGTCACATTGCTTCCAGTGGAAAGTCTGAGAGGGGTATTGTTGGCGTAGCTCGGCGACGAGAGCGGGGCCGAGGTTCGGGTTCGTGCTCCCCATGGTGATATTGGCGCCGAGAGAGGCCCATTCACGGATAATGGCGGCTCCCAGGCCGGCGGATGTGCCTGTCGCGACGATATTTTTGCCGGCGAGCCATGTGGAAGGGCGGGGAGCCGTGGGGTCGACTGGAGTCGTGGATAGTTCAAGATAACCAGATGTCATTTTGTCGCTGCTTGAGGTGCAAGATTGATGGTAAAAGTTAGGTTGATACGGCCGTCTTTTATACTTCTCAGTACCGGCTAAAGTTCAAGTTTGTTTTCTTTGGTCTATTATTGATTCTATCATGACATTATCCGGTGCTTGGCCTTTATCATGAAAGCCTTCACCAACGAGGTTTCAAGTGCGAAGGTCTTCGACTTGGGGCCCGTCATGTAGTTCCGTGTTGCTACCTCATCTGGGTAATCCTTCTGATCAGTTCCGGCTTGTAATACTTGGTTGCGTGCATGGAGGAAAGTATTGTACTAGAGAGCATCAGCATACCACTGTGTACCAAGGTTTCGTGATCACTATGAATATCAGAGTGGGGAGAAGGGGTCAAGATGCTTGTATTTGTTATCTTTCAGTCACTACATGGTCAGTTATCTATCTATCTAGAAGAAGGAGGAAGAAATAGGTAGAGAGGTAGAGGCAATATCCCCAAAATGCTAGGCGTCCGTCTACCACAATAGTCCGGCAACAGCTAGGAACACAATCTCCCACAGCTGATCAGTAATCCACATTCCTTTGCAGAGGTCTCTCTTGTGACGTCACGATGTATCATACCCCGGTCCCCGTATTAACACTGCTCCAGAAAGAAGGGAAGCTCGGAGTTATCATGGGTGTACATATGTATGTCCGGTCGAGGACTATATACGGCGCACGTCTGGACTTTCCTAGACAATGAAAAGCGGAGCATCCAGTGAATAGTCATCAGAAAGGGTAGAGGCTGGCAGAATACTAGGCTCTGGGTTTCCCCGCGTTGGTTTATGATCTGATGATGGCGCAGTTTGGAGGTGATGTACTCGCTACGGCTGTTGACCCTAGGCGAAGAAGCGGTGAAGTATGTCGTTAGTTCTATTAGCAACTATATATCTCAGTTTCTAAGACCTGTAACTCATAATTTGAGTCCACTTGTTCATTAGAAGAAGGTGCCACGCCGAAGCAGACCGAAAATATAATTCCTGTAGATGCGTTCATGATGATTCATATGAGATTATGTTCAAGTTTCAACCAAATAATTGATGATCAATGAGACTGTGGCCATGAACATAAAATTCCAAAATACACCTCACAATGAACTGATCCTCATTCTCATCATTCAATGAGATAGTTCAACAAGGATTACGCAAAAGCTTATTAACAATTATACATTATTGGAGTCCATACCCTAGTTCGTCTTGATGGGGAGACTAGAAAGCCCGACAGTTCTGGGCTATGTAGAAATGTGTATCTAGGATACGTACCTTGTGTTGTATTCATTAAGCATTAATATATTTATCACACATTAAACATTCATATAGATCTCATTCACCAACAACACCCACGTGTTAGTCGTCAACCCCGCAAATTCTAGCATCACAGACTGACAGGTTAAGCTACACACTATTGGTACTGAGCACAGTCGATGAAATGTGATCTGATAAATTACGGACTTCAGGCTGGGCTTGCCTTATGGGACCCTTACAGCCTTATCCCCGAAGCCCCATAGCTGCCTCCCTGAGTACGCTTTGGAGACATAGGATCCATGCTTCGACGACATACCGATACGAGTCATCTCACGTTGCACAAGCCATGCTAGTAGTACCTAATCCTAGTGTGGGGTACGGGCTAATATAAGCGCAACTTGGACTACATTTGGCAACTAGGTGGCGTCTATAAATCCAACAGCTTCGGTTTTCTATCCAGAACAGGTTCTAGAATCTCATCACACAATTGCGTCACCCTGACGTCGGTAGTTTACCCCATTTCGCAAACGCGGAGATCTACTCTGGTCGGGCGTTCACATCGTTTGCCACCCTTGCTGGGGAATCTCCATTCACTTCTAGTGGCTCGTTGATGTCTGAAACATTGTTGGAGAGTTTTGCCGCTTTCTTGTCTAGACTGCAGAACTCTAGCAGGTATATCAGAGTTTATGGGGGGAAAGCCTATGTTTGAGGGGTTACCCGAGAGGATAGTAAGGGGCCTCCGAGAGCGGCCCTGGAGAGGATTCAGCTCTGTCAGCACAGCGTTGGAGAACAATGAACTTGGCCGAAACACCGGGGTCGAGTTACGGATATATATGTCGAGAAGCGAGCTTTGATGAGTTGGGTAGTTAGTACTGTTCTCCCCGGGGACAGTCTTACGGTATCACCATCAAGCGTAGTAGACAATACCTCTGACCTTATGCCTTGTGGAAGTCCATTTTTACACATGTCTCGGTATGCTTTTATGAGCTTGAGTGGTAACTGGGATGGTTTGTTCCTTGTATATCAATGGAGATGGACGATAATTTTGCTCTATTTAGTGCTAAAAACATGTGTATATAGCGCCTTCTACCACGATGCATGATTAACGAAGTTATTGACTGCGTGTGAAGCGGTCCAACGATGACCAATCACAACTGGGCATGCCGGCCTAGACAAGGGAAAATATGGCTTGACCAATACAAAAGCTCTGCTGTCCAACAGTTGCTCGCTATGAAGCGTGTAAGCGCGGAGCTCCTCCTTTTCTCGCTGTAGTCTAAGCTGAGACAGGAAGATTTCCGAGCCCATATCAAATGACAAGTAAAACGCTAGCCGCCTCAAAAGGGAAACCCTCCAAAGAGGACCAGGTGTAAGAACGGATTTATCCGGGACGGTAGACAAAGGATTCTTATAGGGAGATCTGCATCTTGGTTTTAGCATGCTTATAAGAAATTTTCCGAAAAGGCTTGGCAAGACGTGACGTCCGAATGGGGCATTCTCAACTTTCTAGTTTAGATCCCCGAGACGACTGCAAGTCAATACTCTCTGTGTGCTTGCCTCTCGCATCGGTACACATATATACAAGGCCAGCGTTCACAGGGCACTGCCGAGTAGACCGGCAACTCTCCATTTCTGCTTCACCATCAACCAAGAATACCACATTATAATGACATTAATAGGTCACCCGGTGCCGTTTCTCGGCCTCTTTGTACCAGGAGAAGGTTCAATAGTGCTAAGTGTCTCAGACCTTAGCTACAATGTCGCGTGCCTCGGCATAATGCAATGCTATCATTGTAGGTCTGATTGTCTGCTATTACAGAAGTTGTACAAGCTGTTATCAGTTCATGCCCCTACCCGTTCATGTCGCACACAAGTGTGACAATGGCACAGCTCAACTCCACATTAAATTTCTACATCTGTCGTCTCCATCATGTCGTGATCCTTCTGAAGAACTTCGTATTGAGCCAATACCCAACCGCAATAGACCAAAGAATGTATCTTCTGTCACACTACTCTGTATAACTGTCGCTTAGACGATATATTCATTGACAGTTCCTTAATACTAGCTCATACCTACAAACCCCCAAACCCAAAATATAATACATATAATACACTTCAGCATCAAGCTTACTTAGCCCCAATCTTCTCCTTGTACCTCTTAACAGCCTCCTCCGACAACGCCTCCAACTGCTTCTTCTGACGCTCCCAACTCTCCATATCCGTATCCGGCAAGAATCCAAAAACATACCAATCCCCCTTCTCAAACGTCCGAATATCCACCGATCTAAACATCAGCAAATTCTCCCGCGCCCTCTGCACCTTCTCACCCCCCTTAATGGGCTTTCCAGAGACCGGGTGAATCTTGGTAAGAGTCTGGGTACTTTCGATTCTGACGGCGACCATGTGGCGGATGAAGTTCTCATCGTTAGGCATCTGCATCAGTCGAACAGTGACTACCTTGGGAGTTCCGTGGATAGCATCCCGCGTCCAGGTGAATTTATCGGTTGTTCGTCTCTTATTCACCGCGCTGGCAAATGTAGAAAAGAGGCCTACACCGCAAAGACGACGGAGAGCTGTAAGGTCACCTTGCGCCATGGCTGTGTTCACTGCGCTGTGAAGAGATGTAGCCGCCGAAATGAAGTCCGCGTGAGTCCCCAGTTTCATACGGGCAGCCTTGGTCCAACTGGGCTTAGAAGCCCAAATGAGGGAAACACGGTTGGCGGTGTTGGTCACCCAGTTTACGAAACGAGCCCACTGGTATGAAGGCTGCTCTGCCAGCTCAAGCGACCTCCAAGGCGCAGCAATGAAAGTTCCTACGCCGGTTAGTCATCTCTCCAGTCTACACTCTAAAAAAACCTACCCGGAAGTAAAATATCCTTCATCTTGGAATCCAAAATGCCCTCTCTAGCCTTTGACGCCACAACCGGACTCTCACTCTGACGATTCCTCGCGGCAAAGACATTCCCGGAATTACCCTGTCTCTGCGTGCCATACCGTCTCTCGCCCGCGAGAACCCCCCGCATGATATTCCCACTCACGGGGATTCTCCGTATAACGGAGGTCGATGTAGCAAGCATTTTATCGCGATTTTTCGACGCTTTCTCAATCAATCGCGGTTGTTCAATGTCGTCGTAATTGAGGATATTCACAGATCCTTTTTTCGCGGGGTTTACCCGGGTGGGTCCTTGTGTTACGTTCTTTCGATGTTGACAAAACTACCAACACAACTACAAATGCCAATCTAAATGATATCTCGAATCAAAACGATCTATAAGTCCATTAATACATCAATCAATCATCCCTCAACATGCCAACACAACTCGTTCTCCCAACTTGCCAATAGTGTCTAGGGTTACTAGGGTTATCCTCTATATCTCTGCGTCGCGAATTATCTTGCGCCATGCATGGATGACATGGGCGCGATACATTTCTGTTTTGAATTAGGAATTCCTGGAATTTCTGATAGTATACTTAATCAATTGTCCAGATAAAGAAAAGAAGACGAAGTATGACCGCCATGTCCCGACAAATGCCCCCAGACGACCCGCCACCACCGTTCGACTCCGTCCCGGCCCTATCAACCCCGGCCTCCGCGACAACAACCATCCGCCCCCGCAAATCAAAAAGCACACTCACATCATCATCGTCGTCAAAAATCCCCCCGAATATATCCCTCTCCGCGGCCATCGCCTCCGCCGCAAAAGCCCGAACCACAACACAACCGCCCTCCGACGCCCCTGTTATCCGCGCTTCCTTGCTAGCTCCGAGAGTCGCCGTGATACTTGACGTGCCGCGCAAGTTCCATTGGATGNCTCCGCGACAACAACCATCCGCCCCCGCAAATCAAAAAGCACACTCACATCATCATCGTCGTCAAAAATCCCCCCGAACATATCCCTCTCCGCCGCTATTGCCTCCGCCGCAAAAGCCCGAACCACAACACAACCGCCCTCCGACGCCCCTGTTATCCGCGCTTCCTTGCTAGCTCCTCGAGTCGCCGTGATACTTGACGTGCCGCGCAAGTTCCATTGGATGTTGTTTGCGGGGAGATTGATTAGTATATTTCCGGCGATATTCTGGGGGTGGAGACCCGCGGCTTTGTTGGTGGATGTTCTTTTGCCTGGGGGTGGGGAGGGCTTGGATGGGTTTCCTAGGATGGAGGTTGCGTTGGCTTCTATGTGGGTAGGTGAATTGAGTTGTTGGGAGATGTGTGTGGTGCTGACGTTTTTTAGTGCTTCGCTTCGGGGTATTTGGCATTTTTCTTTGCCGATTGTCTTATGTCGCGGTGGTGAGTTTCTTGGATCTAGGCTTAGTGTGAGTACAAGCTAACCTAAACAGGTTGATAAATTACACACCCCAAGCCACGATAGTCCGACTCTTATCAATCAACGCTGTAAACTTCTTCGGCACTAACGCCGCCTTGAAGATGTCGGGTGCATTCTACGATATTCGTTTATTCCTTCCCGCCTGGATCGTCCTTAGCGCCGTAAGTTTCTTTCTTTTCTTTCCCAAGCTCCTAGCTGACATCTCCAGGTCCTCACCGGCGCATACCACGTCACCCATCAAAAAATCAACATCCGGAAGGAAACAGTCACATCTATCAACGTCTACTCCATCGCTAGCACTATCAGCATGGTAGCGTTACTATTATCTTCGTATTCAACGTGTGAAAATCTTCCAGAGATCCCAATAATTATCTGGGCACGGGTCCTCGCCGGATGGGCTTTACAAGGTCTAGCTCAAGTCAGAGCATCACTGAGAAACTCATAGGTTCTGTTTCTATCTGTCTACTTATCTGTATATAACGTTTAATTCTCCCCTAGCGTCGTTAACGTCGTTCACGTCACGTGGGTACACAAACCCACCTAAAAATCCTCCCCCATGAATCGAACTCACACCCTTAGGAAACCCTAACCGAGTACCGAAAAGTCCAGTGTGGGTACGGTCCGTGTCCGTCTCAAGTCTGTGCCTAGACCCCTCACTATGTTGACACCCCTCCTCAACAGGCAGTCGAAACTTATCAACAGGGTGTTGTCTCACGATATTCATGCGACGAGGCGTAGTTTGACTATAGGTTCTGAAAATAGGGGTGGGGGTGTTTTGAGAATATTGCACAGGATGGAGATATTATGTGAAAATGAGTAAGTGAGTGATTGATTGCTGTCTATCTAGTGCCCTGCTTTTTGTAAGAAGATTGGGTCTTGAATGTATGTAATGTAAATGTATGACGAATTCCCATGTCATCCTGACATGGTTCCCTACCAGCGGGATGGAAAGTCCCTAACGATAACGATAACCCCCGAATATAAAGCACAATGAATGAAGAAAAAGAAAGAGAGAAAGAAAGAAAGAACAAAAAGAAATCCATAAGCTCGTGACAATAATCCCAAACAGCTAAATCATCCCCGGACCTCCCTCGGAAACCAACGGAGGAAGTATCCTCGCTTGTGGATATCCTCGTTGTCCATCAAGTAAATGGGCCGGGATAACCGGGACAGGAGGCGCCGAAACATCGTTTGGTCTGGCTGTTTGTACCGGCTTATTCTTCGCCATACTAGAGGCAGCAAGGGCCCTGTTCTGGTTACTTTCCCGTCTGCGTTTAGGAGCGTCTTTGATTTTCGGGTGCGTATGACATTTATATGCGTGACGGAACCATGTAGTGCCCTTCTTCTTTGACGATACTAGGGCAATCCACTCGTTACAACTACCACAGAGACCTTCCCAGACGTCAGGGTTTCCGTCCATCCGGCGGGTTTCAAGTGGTTGTTGGAAGGGAGAACCGGTTGTAGCGCTGATGCCGTGGGTGAAGGACTTGTCGTACCAGTAGGCGGAGTTCTTGAGGACTAACCAGCGACCAGGCTTACATATACCGCACCATCCTTCACGCTTGTTTCCGTGGCCGCGGACCCAACGGGGAGTGTACAGGTCTCCTTCGAAGCGGAGCTCCTGCTCATGAGGAATGAGATCGGGGTCGGAGGGGTTCATGTCCTCGGGTGGTGGGGGGATTTGATCTTCTTGGAGAGCGGAGTATAGGTCTGGTGGGTCGGAGAGATCAGTGTAGTGTGGGTGCATGGTGTATGGGTCCCCGTTACTTTGCAACATTCTGAAGAGACCACCGTGGGACATGAGCGGGGGTGCTTGGAAAGCAGTGGGCATCTCGGGGAAGCCTTGAGATGGTAGTTGGCTTTGAAGAAGCATACTGTGACGGAATTGGTTGGGTGCCATCATGTATGGGTTTGGTTGATGAGGAGCTGGCATTCCATAGGTCATATGCATAGGACTGTGCATAGCAGGTTCCGGTCTAGCGGTGATTCTGGGACCAAACATGTCGGGTTGTTGCTGAGGTTGATAGATGTTACTGCTATAGGTAGCGGCTCTAGCTCTCTGTTGAGTACCATAGGACCCGGTAGACCAACGCTTATTTCTGCCGACGTCGACACTGTATGGGGCTGTTCTGGAGGGACGGGGAGATGGGGAAGCGTGGCCGCGGCTTTGGGTACGGACGAGCTCGGAACGGCCTCCTTGGGCGGTGAGTCTGGGGGAGTTGACGGGGGAAAGTTGAGTGCAGTTTGATAAGAGAGAAGTACGATTGGAAGCAGCGTGGTAGTCGGAAGTTAGAGATGGAGCTTCGGACATGGCGCTGGAGAAGTCATCGTAGTGCATATCAGAGTAGGTGCCGTTGGTAGAAGCAGTGAATGACGAGCCGGAAATTCTCTTGCTAGCCATATCATGAGCCATATCGGCACCATGAGCATGTTGAAAACTCAAATCCAAAATAGGAATAGCTTCATCAGCCGTATAAGCCTGACCAATCTGCATATCAGGGAACTCAAAAGATTCATCACCCTTTCTACCAGGCCACGCGGGGGTTCCTGAAGCCTTTGTAGAAAGAACACCATAGGGAGACATTCCACAATCAGAGGGACCGGGAGTGAAGAACTCTTGATGCATAGAAACCGGACGAGAAGGGTACATGGCATCACTAGGGGTTTGTTGTAACGAGAGAGTAGATGAATCCCAAGCGGGAATTGCGGGATATTCATCGGTACAGCATGAAGGAAAGGACTCGGTAGCGGGTCTGGGACGGGAAGTGGAGATGGGAGTTTGCCATACGGCAGGAGATACGGGCATGGCTTCCTGTTTTGTGGGATGTGTAGGAGACATATTGGGTTGATTGGAATGGGGATGAGAATGAGAATGGTCGAGTTGATTCGCCGTAGATTGTTGGCTTTAAAGATGTTAGTCATGAAGTCTATAGTCTAGATGGAATGGAAGCTACTTACAGAATAGGTTCTCCAGAGTCCATTTTGAAAGATGAGTGAATGAATGATGTATAAAAGTCCAAANTGTTTTGTGGGATGTGTAGGAGACATATTGGGTTGATTGGAATGGGGATGAGAATGAGAATGGTCGAGTTGATTCGCCGTAGATTGTTGGCTTTAAAGATGTTAGTCATGAAGTCTATAGTCTAGATTGAATGGAAGCTACTTACAGAATAGGTTCTCCAGAGTCCATTTTGGAAGATGAGTGAATGAATGATGTATAAAAGTCCAAAATCAAAGTGAAATAAAGTATATGAAATCAAATCAAAAGAATGAAAAACAAACAAGACAGGCAAAAGGAACGAATCTATCAAAAGGAAAACATCAAGTCATATTTTCAAAAAAGAAAGTGATGTCCTTGGGTATATGTATAGATGCCATCTCTTACACTACTACACGGCCGAGGAAGGGGTATAATTATGACAAGAAACAGTCTGTACAAACGTGAGACACGACGGGGGGGGTGGGAGTGTATCAGGGACAAACCGGGGTTTGAGCCGGCGTCAAGGATTGGGGGTGGGGGGTTCAAAAAAACAAAAGTCAAGTGGGGTGGTTACTTTTTTTATTAGAGAGAATAGAATTCGGAGGATCTATAAGTAGTATACATATGTATAAGATTCCGAATGTTCATCTAGATCGTTTTGGTTTGTAGGAAGTTGTAGATATCTTGAATCTACTGTTAACAAAACTTAAAGATCCCAAAACTCATACAAAGTCTCCATCTCAAACAAAGTTAATTTTGTCCCCTTCATCGTCGCAAGGACCCTAAAAAAACTAAACCTTACACTGTACCAATGCACGTCTGAAGTTATGAATCTCCATCCATTTTGTTGAACTCGATGAGCCCCGGGGTAATCAGTAAACTCCAAGAATTGGATGAGTCTATTGTATGTACGGGGTGTCGTATCAAGCTTATTCAAGACGGATGAGAATACTCTGCACGTACCGTGTTCTGTGCGTCAAAGACTTTGGTTCGCTGGATTGGAAGGTTACAATGGACGCCCGGTTGACGCTTTTTTTTCATGAGGCGAGAGGGGCGAGTCAAACGTTAAGCTTTTTTTTGGTTCAGACAAGAGTCTGTTTGGTGAAAGTTGTGTACCTGAATCTTGAGACAAAGTTATGTGTATCTGTATATCATAACCCACGATCATCTACCTCACGATAAACAAACAATGTTAATGCTTAGAGTGTGCATGATGACGGTTGCTCATTCATGCAGGTACAGACAAGATGATGTCTACTAAACCAGACCAAACCAGTACCGGATGAACGTGTCTATGTATGTACAAGAAACTATCCCTTCATGAATCCTCAACATGGTACAAAAATCAAATACTTGGAAATTACAGTTGCCACTAGACATCAAAAACAATAGACTCTAACAAACTTACAAACACCTCACGTCCCAGTTTCTTCGTCCACTAACACCTCACGTCGGACCTTCCGAACCATAGAATTCTAAAGACACAGATCATAACCTGGCTATAATCAGCTCGCATGAAGAAAAAAACAAAGGCATAAAGGAACTTATGTAGAACTTGTCAGTACCGGAAAAGACGTCAAGAAACATCCTATAATGTTTCCTTTTTGTTTTTCTTCCGACTTGGTTTGGTTGTTAGTTCACAAGACTCGACATTCTTTGTTATCTGATTCCATACATACCCATGTTTGTTAGGGTTTGCTCATGTTCAACCCATCATTGTATATCTGTAACAGGCAGGTTCTTCACCCAGTCACCCGTGTCATTGTTCACGACATATCCATCTCCCGTGTTCTCAAAAAAACAAAAGTATGACAAGATGCAGGAAGCCTGATTTCTTCATCCCATCTTCACTCGTCATACATCCGACAAAAAATGATCTCACCAACCGAAATCGAATCGGTGACCTTTCGATGGCAAACTTGCAGTTACAGTCGAACGTGATAACCAACTACACCATGGTGAGTTTCGACAGTGGTGATCCACTGCGCATGGCTTGTTGCAAAAATTGTGCATACTACGGTATATATGTATTAATTATGCACGGGTCATTTATGAACACTCACAGACTCTATCTCGTAGTCTGAGACCAGTTAAACGTGAGACACCCGACGATCCCCCGCACATCACACAGGTAATAGAATAGTCTGATGAACGGAAAGAGGGGCTTGACGAGGTATCGGGTGAATGAGAAAAGTCTTCGGAAGAGACAAAGCCGTTTTTCACATGTTTAGGATGGGCCGCGGTAAGATTTCATTTTCATCGGCTGACGACCTTGTGTACTGGGACATGTGGGGAGCCAGAAAGCGGGATACAGAGATACATACATATGTCATGGCATGTTACTCCCGTGGGAACCGTGACGGACGACGGACGACGGACGGGACGGTTGCTGCATGTTGTGTCGTGGACTGTGGTTTGCCGGGGCGCGCGGGTACGGGTGGATTGGTTACGAGCGTTTTGACGGGATGAACGAAGAATGTTTTCTTGGTGGTGTCTGATGTTGGGATGAGGGCTATACATGTGGCTATGGCGCGGAAGAAGAGATACCGTACACAATGAAAGCAAACAGCGGTGTGAACATAGTGTTTCGGGGGGAGTTGTGATTTATCAATGTGACTGAACGACGACTGTCGAGGGCGAGGTCATGTCATGACTGAACAGACTTAAACTTATATGTTATACAGCTATAGTTATATCCCACAGCCTCGTTTTCTAGCGTGGGGTCCCTCAGACCTATCTATCCACGTAACGTCAACCAGTGGCGTAACTACTGATGCGATGATGGTCGTCATGGTCATGATCGCCCGGCTTAATAGACTTTTTAACCAGACTTGCAAGTTTGTTTCCTTAATGTAATGGGTGCATGGAGGTTTACAATCATGCCGAGTGACCGGTACTTATGGTAGGGTTAACCGACAAAGAAACCCTAAGTCGCGAAAATGGACCCTGATTCACGATTCAATTGTAGAATGCGCCGAGATTATTTACCATCAGAACTTTGTCAATTCATCACGAAATAGACAACAAAAACGAAATGGTTGGCAAGGTTAGCGAAAGAGTGTTGGCGAGGGAAGGTCTGGAGCGGACGGATAATGGGATGAGACAGACCATTTGGCCGGATGTCCCGCCTATTAACCAGAAGAATTACTATACGTAAGTACTGGATTGAAAGAGAGATTGAGGATTATCACTGACTTGATGATAGAGAGTATATGAAACGCGATGACCAAATCCTCGCATTACGTCCCCTTGAAGATTCTACACGCGACAAAGTCCCTAAAGAAGGCGACAAGAAACTCTCTAAAGCAAACAACCCCCACGACCCCACCACAGCCACCGAAGAAGACCCCGAAGAAAACGACCTCGACTCCTCCTCCGATGAAGACCTAGATGATCCTACGCGCATCATCGTCATGCACCCCGGCAGTCAAAACCTTCGAATCGGCCTCGCCTCCGACGCTCTACCCCGTACAGTCCCCATGGTGCTAGCCCATAAATCCCCCCAAACCGAGTCCGAAATGCACGAGGCCCTCCCGCGACGGAACTTTGAAGCGGGCGATTCGGATGGGAAGTTTGGGGAGGAGTGGGCTCGTCGGTTCAAGAAGATGTCGGAGGATCTTAAGGTGGAGATGCGCGCGAATAAGCATAAGGTTTTACCGAATAGNAAGGACCTCGTGGCGAATTATAATAGGCGGGTAGAGCCAGAGTCGATTCCCGTGCATAATGATGCCTTGCAGATTGAATGGACAGATGTCGCTGGGGATTCGGGCAAGGAGACATTTGCGGGGAACGAGGCCATTAGAATTCCGGATGATAGTACGCCAAAGTATAAACTGTGGTGGCCGATACAACACGGCTGGCTAAATGAAGATGACTATGGAACAGCGGAACATCTGCATGATGATTTGGAGTTGGNAAGATGTCGGAGGATCTTAAGGTGGAGATGCGCGCGAATAAGCATAAGGTTTTACCGAATAGTAAGGACCTCGTGGCGAATTATAATAGGCGGGTAGAGCCAGAGTCGATTCCCGTGCATAATGATGCCTTGCAGATTGAATGGACCGATGTCGCTGGGGATTCGGGCAAGGAGACATTTGCGGGGAACGAAGCCATTAGAATCCCGGATGATAGTACGCCAAAGTATAAACTGTGGTGGCCGATACAACACGGCTGGCTAAATGAAGATGACTATGGAACAGCGGAACATCTGCATGATGATTTGGAGTTGGTGCTGGAACGGGCAATGCGGAA
Organism: Huntiella omanensis; assembly: GCA_000833645.1. Classification (NCBI taxonomy): domain Eukaryota; kingdom Fungi; phylum Ascomycota; class Sordariomycetes; order Microascales; family Ceratocystidaceae; genus Huntiella; species Huntiella omanensis. The sequence continues at coordinate 14,237 of JSUI01006260.1, read as the reverse complement.
TGAGCTTGGAATTCAGAGCCGCGCACAATTGAAGGGGTATTCGTGCGTTTTCATCATCCCGGATCTCTACGATAAGAAGTACGTTGAACAAGTCCTCTCTTCCTGTCTCGACTGGTTCGCCTTCAAAAGAGTCTGTTTCATCCAGGAAAGTATGGCTGCGACATTTGGCGCGGGGTATACACAAGCCTGCGTAATCGACGTCGGCGCTCAAAAGACCTCAGTAACATGTGTCGAAGATGGCCTTTGCCTGGAAGATTCCCGGATTAATCTGAAATATGGTGGGTGGGATGTCACGGAAACGTTGGTTAAGATGCTTTTATACGATAANAGTACGTTGAACAAGTCCTCTCTTCCTGTCTCGACTGGTTCGCCTTCAAAAGAGTCTGTTTCATCCAGGAAAGTATGGCTGCGACATTTGGCGCGGGGTATACACAAGCCTGCGTAATCGACGTCGGTGCTCAAAAGACCTCAGTAACATGTGTCGAAGACGGCCTTTGCTTGGAAGACTCCCGGATTAATCTGAAATATGGTGGGTGGGATGTTACGGAAACGTTGGTTAAGATGCTTTTATACGATAACTTCCCTTACGAGGAAATTAACCTACGGAGACGGTACGATTGGTTACTTGCCGAGGAACTTAAACTGAAGCATTGCTCGTTGGCGCAGAACTTGGTTTCAGTACAGTTGTTTACTTTCCATGTTCGCGCGCCGAATCAGCCTACGAGGAAGTATCAGGCGAAGATGTACGATGAGGCGTATTTATCGTGCATTGGGTTCTTTGAACCGAGTTTGTTTGATAATACTACGAAACTACGGAACCGTCGCGCCTTGTTGGATATGTCGTTTAATACCTATGAATCCGACTGTCCAGATGACCCCACCTCCACCGCGCAACTGGCCATTCTCACTCTTACCCAGCCCTCATTGAAACTGTCCGCGGCCGTAAACCCCGCAATCGCCGCTATCTCGGGAGCCCCCGGGACCGGTACAAATGGCGTCTCTACCCCCGTGAAAGAGAGAGGAACCCCGTTTAATTTCCTTAGTAAGGTGAATGAGGGGTTAGCAGCCGGCACACCAAGCGGGTCATCTGCGCCATCGCCGGGACCCGACGGGACTGTCACGCCAGGCGTGGGATACCCATTTGCCCGGGATACCGCAACGGGAAGTCCAGCGCCAGGCTCCGTCCGAAACGAGACACCCGCCCCCGCTATCCCCGTCCGCTCAGCTACGGAAATCGTCCGGGAACGCGACCAAGTTCTCCCCCTTGCGCCTCTCGATATCGCCGTGATGACCTCTGTTCAACACGCGGCTCGCGGCGACGAAAAGAAACTACGGGATCTCCTTGGTAGTGTCATGGTCATTGGTGGTGGTGCCAAGATCCCCATGTTCACGAACGTGTTAGAGGAGAAGTTGCGCCGTCATAGACCGGATTTGGCGGAGAAAATCCTCGTTAGTCGGAGTGCGAGGGATATGGATGAGCAGGTGGTTACGTGGAAGGGGGCTAGCGTTTTTGCAAAGCTGGATACTAATGATTCGTGGATTACGGGCGCGGAATACGAAAGGCTGGGATCGCGGATTTTACATCACAAGGTTTTATGGTCGTGGTAGTGTAGAATGAAAGAGTGAATTATTAGTCAGCGTTGTGTAGCCATAGCTTGTTTTGTATATGTGCATGGGTTTAAGCGCGTTTTTGGTGTCTTGATTGTCTCGGGTCGGATGTTTTTTATCAGATGTATCCATTCGATTTGTGAAGCAGGCTTCAATTAAAATGGATATATTTCTTCATCGGTATTTACCGTTGTCATCGAAGACGACCACGGCTCATGTAGCTACATATCTTCTCTTCATTTCTCTATTTTCCATCTCGTTCTTAGTGTTCCTTAACTCTGCTTTATCCTTCCTTATTACCGACAGGCTCGGGTTGAAATCTGGAATCGGCGATGTCGTGGGGACTCTTGGATTCGCGGATGAGGTTGTCGCCTTGTTAATGTGTCCACTATGGGGTCTTTTATCCGATCGTATTGGGATTCGCTGGGTAGCGACGCTGGGATATGCTATTGTCGGATTAGCACTTGCCGGGGCATTTGTGCTTGTTAAAGAGGTTTATCCGGGACTATTGATGGCGAGGATATTCTTTGCTTTGGGAGCGACTGCGACGTGAGTTTTATCATGCTTTTTGGGGGAATTTTAACTGACATGTCTAGTGCAACAATGGTCACAGCTATTCTCCCCACGCTAAGCTCCACCAGTAACCCCCGGAACCCCGCAATTCTCGCCGGCCTAGTCGGTCTATTCACGGGGCTTGGCGCCTTGGTAGCGTTATCCGTCTTTCTTCCACTCCCGGCATACTTTGCTACTTTCCCGGATCTGTCGCAAGGTGATGCTGTCGCTGCAAGTTTCCAGGTTGTTGGGTGTATCGCGTTGGGAGTTTCTCTAGTTGTATGTTTTGGTCTTCGGGGATTGAAAGGGGAAGAGAAGAAAGGGTGGAAAATGGTCTTTGTGAAGACAGATAGAGGGGATGTAAGACCTTACAAGGAGTTACTTCGACAGGCTATCTCGTTGGGTTTACGGGATGAGAACATTGGCCTTGCGTATATCGGTGGTTTCGTGGCCCGGGCTTCCACTGTGGCCGTTTCTCTTTTCATTCCTTTATATGTGAACACCTTCTTCATCAATCAAGGCTTCTGCCATACGTCACCTCACGACCCCTCTCCCGACGTCAAAAAGGAATGTCGAACGGCATATATCCTCTCCGCCATCTTAACCGGCACAGCGCAGTCCGTAGCGTTACTTTGCGCCCCTGTTTTTGGGTATCTCGTGGGTAAATCCGGACGGTGGAATTGGCCGCTACTTGTGTCTGCGGGGTGTGGAATTCTCGGGTTTGGCGGGTTTCCGTTCTTGAAGAGTCCGGAGTTGAAGGATGTCGAGGGACGGGGTGGCTCAGCTTGGATACTTGTTGTTGTTTCATTGATGGGGGTTTCGCAGATTGGAGCGATTGTGTGTAGTTTGGATGCAATTAACCGGGGTGTCATGTCGGCGGAGGTGTCGGCGGGTGAGACCACCTCGGAGGAAACCCCGTTGTTGGACGGGAATGTGGATGTCGTGGAGTCTTCGCGGAAACAGATGAAAGGGTCTATTGCGGGGGTTTATTCGTGGTGTGGCGGGTTGGCGATTCTGTTGTTGACGAAGGGTGGCGGTTGGGGGTTTGATAGTTTGGCTGTTGGTGTACCGTTTTGGATGATGAGTGCTTTTAATTTTGTCATGTTGGCGGTTGTTTTGGTAGTAGGGTGGAGAAGGTGACGTCGTTACTTGATATGTCTAGTGAAGTGTATATATTGAATTCAGAGGTCTAGAGACTAGTTTGACTGACTAGGGAACCTTGTAGTGTACATGTGTAAGACCTCACTCGATCTCCCAGGGTTGCGTTGAACCTTACACAGTGATGGTTTTATTGTCGTAGTGCTGTAAGAAAGGATTGATTTTGAACTTGCGTGTGTATGTACATAAATCGTGGACAGTTCACTGCATCTAAGGGAGAGAGACTGAGTGATTACGTCACAGAGCATGTCAGCATGAACTAGGTTTGCGCCACAGTGGCTGTTCAGCCACAGTTTCCTAAACTGTCAATTACAGGGATTTGCCTGCTAACAGGTTGCCCTGCTCTAAAGGCAGCATTCTCAGAGTAGTACGATCTGTTAGGGTCTACACCCCACTCCTTAGGCTACACCNCTCCCAGGGTTGCGTTGAACCTTACACAGTGATGGTGTTATTGTCGTAGTGCTGTAAGAAAGTATTGATTCTGAACTTGCGTGTGTATGTACATAAATCGTGGACAGTTCTCTGCATCTAAGGGAGAGAGACCGAGTGATTACGTCACAGAGCATGTCAGCAGCAACCATGTTGGCGCCACAGTGGCTGTTCAGCCACAGTTTCCTAAACCATACATTACAGGGATTTGCCTGCTAACAGGTTGCCCTGCTCTAGAGGCAGCATTCTCAGAGTAGTACGATCTACAACAAGGTAGGCTGTTCATGACATAANTTTTTGACGTGGGAGAACTGATAAAAGTCGTTGGAGTAACAGATTGCTCGTTTGGCCGAGCAACAGAGCGGAAGCTGCTCCCCCACCGGCAGGCCTACGGAATGGAGTGGCATTGAAGACTATCTTGCGTGGTATCGTTAGCTTCTTGCGCAGAACTTTATGACCTGTATTTTTGGTTCAATGTTCCGGTAGTCGTAATTTCTATATGATGTTGTTTCGTGTCTTTGATTGCCATTTTGTATTATAGTACCGACCATGGCGAAATGGTGTTGCGTTTAGTACTGATTAACCATGCTACGAGGTGCCGGCTGTCTATTTGGAGGTGAGGCTTGATTATAACTATGCCCGTCAACCTGCACATCCATTGGGAGACTCTTCTATACTTTTAGAGNCCGCCGGCCTACGTCATGCTGTTCCCTACTCCGCCACTCCGATCATGCCGAACATACCGAGCCTCGTCCCTTCACTATGTGTATAAAGACCCCCTCATGACCGTGTTCATATCTTAGTTTAGTTCTACTCGCCAATGCAATTATCCTATTATACATCTCAACGTATTGTTCCATTTACCTTGCCCTCAAGCCTAACACGATCTACAACAAGGTAGGCTGTTCATGACATAAGGAGTCGCGACATCTGAATTATTATTGGTCGCCTGACTTTGCCTTGCAGTGCGGCGGGGCATCATAGGCATTTTTGACGTGGGAGAACTGATAAAAGTCGTTGGAGTAACAGATTGCTCGTTTGGCCGAGCAACAGAGCGGAAGCTGCTCCCCCACCGGCAGGCCTACGGAATGGAGTGGCATTGAAGACTATCTTGAGTGGTATCGTTAGCTTCTTGCGCAGAGCTTTATGACCTGTATTTTTGGTTCAGTGTTCCGGTAGTAGTAATTTTTGTATGATATCGCTCCGTGTATTTAGTTACTGTTTCGTCAAGGAAAAGTTTGAGCATGTTTGAAGTTGCCATCAAAAAAACATTGCAAGCCGCTGCGGGCAGATTTGAATGTGTTGTAGTATTATAGTACCGACCATGGCGAAATGATGTTGCGCTTAGTACTGATTAAACATGCTACGAGGTGCCGGCTGTCTATCTGGAGGTAAGGCTTGATTATAGCTATGCCCGTCAACCTGCATATCTATTGGAAGACTCCTCTATACTTTTAGAGGCATAAAATTGAGTGAACCATACCCCGCACGTTTATGCAGGTTCTCAAAGGCCTAAGTTGCATCAGGCCAAAAGCATGTTTACTAGGCTTGCTGATATTTAGACGTTTTTCATTATCGTGGAAAACAACACACTTGGTCTGCGTAGCTGATCACTGCGCATTAAACTTTACAAAAACGCAACAATGTTCCTGTTGAGATTTATAGCTAAATATTCAAGGCGCCAATTTATCTATGCCTTGACCCTCCATGACAAAGCTGGCGAGGTAAAAATGCTCGCAGGACGTCCCCTTGGTGTATCAAACTAACATTATTAGGGCCTAAAAAACGTTACACATGCAAAGGGAGATAATAACTTCGGTGAAACATGTGCCGAGTATAATCGTCGAGCGATTACAGAGGTCGGTACAGCCCAAGGTTGGTGCGCGGCATGTATCGATATGTTTCTTGGCTATACGGTAGTCAGAGGTTGTCAAGCGTGCAAGGAGGAGTTCATGCATCGAAATACCGAGGCCACTAGGCATGCAAACGCCTATGCGACATATGCTCAGATATTTCCTATCGGCGGCTCAAGAACAACAAATCTTGAGTGGTGGAAACTTGGAGACTTGGATATACAGCAACTGCGTTCTGTGCCACAACCACCAGATGTCAAGGAACGAAAACCATGGAACATATTCCCGAAAGAGACAGATGGCAAGGTCCTAGCACGTCTCGGACTAACATGCGGATGTTCAATGTGTCTTCAAATAGCACGGGCTGTAGTTGGGCGGCTGCATGAGATATCTAATATTGGGGCAAAGGTGGCGATCAAATCATTCATGCCGAACCTTGTTCCACGTTCCAGACAGAAGTTTAAACTCTTGGGCGATCGCATTCAGGTTCCGCTGTCATGGGAATGGTATTTGGAGGGGGAAAGCCAGCCAAGGCATGAGTACGCCGGAAGCTTGGAGATACCCCGACGAAGTACTGAAAAGCAAATCGACATCATGTGCGATAGACTTCGATTCGACCCTTTATTTTTAAAGGGGGTGCTAGACAAATCTTTGGAAGAGTGTTCACAAAGTTCGACAGTATCTTCCGATACACATCATAGTCGTAAGCCACATAATGCCAATGTTGATGTCCCAAGCTAATTTTGCCTCTAGAGTTCCCCGATTCATTCCGGCTCATTGACGTACAGAAGCAATGCGTCGTCCACATTGGGAATGTCCACGTTAAATACTCTGCTATTAGTTACCGATGGGATTCAGACAATGCCAACATGCTGAGCAAGAAGAACGAATCTCAATTTATGACGCCTGGATTCTTGTCTACCAAAACCATGTCCAGAACTCTGTATGACTGTATGCAGCTGGCCAAGGACCTCGGCATTCCATACATCTGGGTTGACCGCTACTGTATTATGCAAGGCGACAACTTAGAAAAAGCTGAACAAATTCATGCAATGGGAGATATTTACGAAAACTCGTGGTTGACTGTTATCTGCGCATTGCAGAAAGACATCAACTCGGGGTTGTACGGTTATAGTCGTAGTTTTCAGCGACTATTTATGGACCGTGACTTCAATAATATTCGAGGCACCATAGATCGATGGAAATATCATGATTATGAATATGATCCTGAGTGGGCTACACGAGGATGGACACTACAAGAAGAGCATCTTTCCCCTCGGCGTCTATACATGACAGATTTCACCGTTGCCTGGCACATAAACTGCCCAACCGTCACATATCATCATGTGGCATTTGGACGGATACCCGAGTCTGATGACGAGTGTTGCTTGGGTATCACCAGCTCTCTTACCCGGATTTTAGAATCCTACGTTGGTCGTTCTTTGACGTATCCGATTGATAGACTTAACGCCATATCAGGGTTTCTCAAGGCCAAGGGAGTTGAACACATCTATGGGATTAGCACACGAAGAATCAGGGAAAGCTTGATGTGGAAGAACAGCCATGGTGGTTTCACGGGAATCAGCTGTGATGCCTTCCCCACGTGGTCGTGGGCTTACGAGTTCCCCTCTACGTACTGGGTTAGTATATACCGCAGTTTCAAAGTCTACAAATCAGCTCCCATATTACACCACCTAACCCCAATGGCCAAACGAGCTTCTTTGATTCGGCGCATGGGTCTTACCATGAATTTTGTGGATGGGTTGAGTGATAAGCATTTAGTTGTTCTTTCTAGAGATCCTCGTCGCTCACGGAAAGATACAATAGCCCAGTCCACGGCCAACATGTCGGCTCGAATCCCCAAGTCCAAGTGTATCCGAGTCAATTTGTTGTCGGGGCTTTATGAGCCTGGAACACGCGCGGATACCTTTTGTCTTCTGGCCCAACCAATTCCGGCACCTAATGAACCCACAANTGGATTCGCCCCATGGCAATCCAAAGCATGACACGACTGAAGACGTTCCGTCTCCGGCTACACTCCACAAAATGCGGGTATAAAAGCTCCCGGCTTCGCAAACCCAAAATTCACCGCGAACATAAGAGACCCACGGAGAAGACGCCAGAACACAACAGTGTCGGGGCGGCACCTACTCAACCCACCAGTCCAAATCTAATTCACGCCAGGCGTGTGGGCGCTGATAACCCCCACGGCAAAATCCGCGGGCACGCCACCAAGTTCTGTAGCGTTGCACGGATTCGCTCTGTGGCAATCAAAACCATGAAATGGCTGAAGACTTTCCGTCTCCGGCTACATTCTAAAAAACGCGGATGTAAAGGTTTACGACTTCATAACTCTGACATTCACCACGAACACAAGAAGGCTACGGAGAAGACGCTAGAACGTGCCAGCGCCGAGGCCACTCTCAGATTCTATGTTCCAGGGAGACCTCGTGTGAAGCCAGTCACCAAGCAAAAGCCGGTCAACGGTGCATACTATGGCCGTGCCTCCCGTGCAAGTAATCCGCTGTATCAGACATTTGTAATTCATTAGTAGCCTCGACGGGGTGATGTTGAACACCCTGGAATTGAATGCCGCGACTATGTAGTATTCCGCTAATGACGGAGGGGATTCAGGTTCCACATGTTCTCATGTTCTATCGTGTTGGGTTGTCGGGTGGGTGAACAGAATACTAGATTGAGCTATAGAAGCTCCGGCCCGCCTCCGGTGACGTCATTGCTTCATTAAATAGGCCTAGTAAGTGGCAGGGTTGAGCACACACCGCATCCTATAACTATGGGGAGCCAGTAGCGAGTTATCTAGATACACAGACATGTTTGCGTTGTGAAACCAAGTTCTTTATACCCAGTTTCTTGTGACGAATGACTGCATGATTTACTGTTATATTGGCAGCTACGGCATCGCAGAATGCTTTTGTATACACCTGTACAGGCAACGCGCTATTTTAGACCACAAGCCATCTACCCGGGCGGCAGATTGGGCTACTGTGACATATCCCTCGCCGCGAGCGGGGTCACTAAAACAAACTGTCGTACCGGTGTTCGATTACGAGGTCTGTGTGCACAGTGATGCCCGGCTCTGTCTGGTTTAGCGTGACGGATGTCGAGTCTATAGCTGGTGCTCGAGTCACCAACGACACCGTCATAGCAGTAAATACCAACGCAGGAAGATTTTTAGCATGCGAATATGCGACGGACAGAAGACGGTGTAGACATCGTCGACGGCCGCGAGCAAAGAGAAAAGACGAGTATATAGATGAGTGTGATGTCACTGTCAATGTTATATATTGCTACTTGATCTTCAAGGACTCATCTTCACTTTTACTCATTCTAGCATCACCAGCTCTACATCTAATTGCCCTTATGCATCATCCCAAGCATATCCATTCATTCATTTCTTCAGTTTATACTCTTCAACCCGTCAAGGTGCTCACAAAATCAGTTCTCTTCGCTACTGCCTTAGCCGTCAACCAGGATATCCGTCGCGCCGAAGTCTCTATCCGAGCTACTCCGACCAACGCCACCAAAGTCTACGTCCCCGTCACCGCCGCTGACAAGACCAGTACCGTAACTCCTGCTTCCAATGTCACCATGTACTACGGCGCTCTTGACAACGCTGCCACTGATGCCATCGGTAGGAGCCTTGACCTTGCTGTCAACGCTGTCATGCTCAAGGACATTCCCGGGGTCAGCTCTGTNAGTCTCTACCCGAGCTACTCCGACCAACGCCACCAAAGTCTACGTCCCCGTCACCGCCGCTGACAAGACCAGTACCGTAACTCCTGCTTCCAATGTCACCATGTACTACGGTGCTCTTGACAACGCTGCCACTGATGCCATCGGTATGAGCCTTGGCCTTGCTGTCAACGCTGTCATGCTCAAGGACATTCCCGGGGTCAGCTCTGTTTCTTGCCCCTCTGGCAAGGTCGTTGTTACCTTCTCCGATAAGACTGCCTACCAGAACGCTCTTGCTAACTGGAATAACGATGAGAATGTCTTGCTCATCACCAACCACGGTGTAGACTGTGACCTTGATGGGGAGCGTGGCTTCTTCACTGTTACCGGCGCTTCTGTCACTGGTGATGCCTCTGCGCTCACCACCACTGTTGATATTGCCCACGCCATGGCTGTGGACTTCACTGGTATCTCTCTTGCCAGCAGCGGTGTCGACAAGCGTATCTCCATGGGTGGTGGTTTCCATGTCCCCTTTGACATTGACATCCCCTCTGCCACTTTCTGGGCTAACGAGAATGCCTCCGTTGCTCTCGACTCGGCCGAGTTGCACACTGTGGTTACTTTCAGTGGTCAACTCAATTACGCGTCCCTCCAGGGCAATCTTCTTGGGATGTACCTCGACATGGACGTGAACCTGGACTATTCTGTCTCCTTGACTGCCGATGCCCACTTTGCTTACGCTGATACCTTTCAAGTACACTTCTGATTAGTTGTCTTACACTCTTATCAACGTCCCCGGTATCACTGTTCTGTGCTCAAATCTAAACTTCACCGCTGGTATCGAATAGGACGCCAACGTTCCCGCCAGNGCGGTGTCGACAAGCGTATCTCCATGGGTGGTGGTTTCCATGTCCCCTTTGACATTGAAATCCCCTCTGCCACTTTCTGGTCTAACGAGAATGCCTCCGTTGCCCTCGACTCGGCCGAGTTGCACACTGTGGTTACTTTCAGTGGTCAACGCAACTACTCGTCCCTTCAGGGCAATCTTCTTGAGATGTGCCTCTACATGGATGTGAACCTGGACTCTTCTGTCTCCTTGACTGCCGATGCCCACTTTGCCTATGCTGATACCTTTCAAGTACACTCCTGATTAGTTGTCTTACACTCTTATCAACGTCCCCGGTATCACTGTTGTTTGCTCAAATCTAAACTTCACTGCTGGTATCAAACAGGACGCCAACGTTCCCGCCAGCATCACCACCGAGGTCGACTTCAGGATTTCCGATGACAAGGTTCACTAGGACATCCGTCAGTTCAACCAGTCCGGTGTTAGCGGCTGAGACAATGTCGAGTATGGTAGTTCTCAGATTGCCCATGACCGTGTTGCCGGCTCTGCCAACCCCAACATTGAAATCAGCGTTGATCTTTCTCTTGACCTGTTCAACGCTGTTCGCCTCCACTCTAGTGTTAAGCTCTCTCCTCGCCTGACTAAAAGCCTTGAGGCTAGTAGTGAGCAGGTTCTTATTCTCGAGGGTACCGGAAAAGTCATGACTACTCAGTGGCCAACCTTGCGTTAATAGCTATTCCGATCAATGTAAAACGAACTTTTGATACAACAGGTATCTCTAGTGGGTTTTGAGGCGTAGAAGATTCATTGTAATGCTATATTCTTCTCCCCCTTTGGACGCAAAGAATTTGTTGCTATTTCTTGACCTATGAGCACTTGTTAGAGTGTTAAGTCACGTAACGAAGTCGGGAGAACCATAATCATCTTCTCCCTCTATTCCTCTATCTAATGGCGGTTCTAGTACTATGTGTATGGCGTCAGAGGTTTCTAAACCTCGCTACTTAGACGCTCACCTGCAGGGGTGAGTGTTCAATCAACACTATCATATGGCTGGCTGAAATATACTGCTCGTTTGCTCAGCAAACGGGCACTAATACATAAGGCACACCGACGGGCGGAGATCTGTAACGGTAAGTCCCTGACAGCACTCTGCAGTACATCTTATTCAACCCTGTTGTATAACAACGATATAATTACTTTGTTAGCTTTTTGTGGTGCCCCGGTACCACGGTATCAAAATGATACATTCACTCGTATTTGTTATTAGTTGGTACATACATACACACGATATCAGCGATTATGGGGTTGCAGTGTCTCAGCCCAACCCCAATCCTTACCATTGGCAACCCTAATAGGAACCTTCAAACAGGGTACAATTTGACACTCCTTCAGGACATAACTAGGCCAGACCTCTGAACGGTTGTTGGTCGGCTGACTTTGCATGGAGGTGCAGCAGGGCATTATAGACATGGCGTTCGATGTGCGAAGACTAATAAGAGCAGTTTGAGTAACAGATCGCTCAGTTGACTGATTAGCAGAACTAACGTTGCTCCTCGGGCTGGCGGACTGAAAGAGGGCGAGGCATTGACAACTACTTTGGGTGGTCTGGCTGCCTTCGTTCTCAGAGCTCTAGAGGCGCTTATCTTTTGCTTCCGCTTTCCGCCAGTAGTGGTCCCCATGTGATATTGCTCCGTGTATTTAGTTATTGTTTCGTCAAGGAAAAGTTTGAACATGTTTGAAGTTGCCATCAAAAACATTGCAAGCCGCTGCGGGCAGATTCAAATGTGTTGTAGTATTGTAGTAACGACCACGAAGAAATGGTATTGCGTTTCTTATTGGTTAAATATGCGACGAGATGCCGGCTGTCTGTTTGGAGGTGAGGCTTGATTGTAACTATGCCCGTCAACCTGCATATCTATTGGAAGACTCTTCTATACTCTTAGAGGCGTGAGATTGAGTGAACCATACCCCGCACATTTATGCAGGTTCTAAAAGGCCTCAGTTGCATAAGCCCAAAATATGATTGATAGGCTTGTTGAGGTTTAGACGGCTTTCATGCTTGTGAAAAACAACAAATTTGATGCCAATAGCTAATCACCGCGGATTAGACTTCACGAAAAGACAATCATGTTCAAGCTGGGATTTATAAATATAAGTCCATTTTACACAAATATCTATGCCTTGACCTTCTATGACGAAGATGGCGAGGTAAAGTGTTCGCAGAACGTCCCCTTGGTGTATCAAACTAACAGCAACAGCCTCCAGAGGATGTTTCACATGTAAAGGAGAGTAACGATTTCACTGAAACATGTGCCGAGTATAATCGTCGAGCGGTTACAGAGGTCGGTACAGCCCAAGGTTGGTGCGCGGCATGTATCGATATGTTCCTTGGCTATACGGTAGTCAGAGGTTGTCAAGCGTGCAGGGAGGAGTACATGAAACGAAATATCGAGATCACTTTGGATGAAGGCGGCGATATAGTGAATACTCAATTATTTCCTGTCGGCGGCTCACGACCAACAGATCTTGAGTGGTGGACACTTGGAGACTCAGATGTACAGCAGCTGCTTTCTGTGCCACAACCACCAGATGTCAAGGAACGAAAACCATGGAACATATACCCGAAAGAGTCATATGACAAGGTGATAGCACGACTTGGACTGACATGCGGATGTTCAATGTGTCTTCAAATAGCACGGGCGGTAGTTGGGCGGCTGCATGGGATATCTAATATTGGTGCAAAGGTTGCGGTGAAATCAGTTATGCCGAACCTTGTTCGTAACTACAGATACAACTTCAAACTGTTGGGCGATCGCCTTCAGGTTCCGCTCTCATGGGAATGGTATTTGGAGAGAGAAACCCAGCCAAGGCATGAGTACACCGGAGAGTTGGAGATACCCCTACGAAGTACTGATAAACACATCGACGTCATGTCCGACAGATTTCGATTCGATCCTTTATTTCTAAAGGGGGTGCTAGACAAATCCTTGGAAGAGTGTTCGCAAAGTTTGGTAGTATCTTCCGATACACATCATAGTCGTAAGCCACCTGATGCCATTGTTGATGTCCCAAGCTAATCTTGCTTTCAGACTTCCCCGATTCATTCCGTCTCATTGACGTACAAAAGCAATGCGTCGTCCACATCGGGAATGTCCACGTTAAATACTCGGCCATCAGTTACCGATGGGATTCAGACGATCTCAACATGCTGACCAAGAAGAACGAATCTCAATTTATGACGCCTGGATTTCTATCCACCAAGACCATGTCCAGAACTCTGTATGACTGTATGCAGCTGGCCAAGGACCTTGGTATTCCATACATCTGGGTTGACCGCTACTGTATTATTCAAGGCGACAACTTGGAAAAGGCCGAACAAATTCATGCAATGGGAGATATTTACGCCAACTCGTGGTTGACAATTATCTGCACATTGGAGAATGATATCAACTCGGGGTTGTACGGTTATAGTCGTAACTTTGGGCGATCATTTTTTAGCAGCGACTTCAAAAACATTCAAGGCACCATAGATCGATGGAACTATGAACATTATGAATATAATCCTGAGTGGTCTAAACGAGGATGGACACTACAAGAAGAGCATCTTTCCCCTCGGCGTCTATACACGACAGATTTCACCCTTGTCTGGCATATAAACTGCCCAACCGTTACATATCATCATGTGGCATTTGGAAAGATACCCGAGTCTGATGACGAGTGTTGCTTGGGTATCACCAGCTCTCTTACCCGGATTTTAGAATCCTACGTTGGTCGTTCTTTGACATATCCGAGCGACAGACTTAACGCTATATCAGGGGTTTTGAAAGCCAAGGGAGTTGAACACATCTATGGGATCAACACACGAAGAATCAGCAAAGGTTTATTGTGGAGGCAGAACGGTTATGGTACCCCAGATACCAGATGTGATGCCTTCCCCACGTGGTCTTGGGCTTACAAGTTCAGCAGCACGCGCTGGATTAAGATATACCACGGTTTCAAAGTCTACAGATCAGTTCCCATATTACACCACCTGACCCCAATGGCCAAGCGAGCTTCTCTAATTCGGCGCATGGGTCTTAACAAGAATTTTGTGGATG
>JSUI01006259.1:0-31020 GCA_000833645.1 Huntiella omanensis | reverse complement strand
TTTGAAAATTTCTAAGTTCTTTTTAGCTTCAACTCATGCCAAACGGTCTTCAATAATCGTATGCATAGTCAGCCTGTGGCACCATACAATTGCCCTTTTTGTATTATAAAATGTGGCCTGTGCAAGGGTTATTCCGAAACAAGGGTATTTTTTTTGGGCGGTCGAAAACGCGCTGGTGGGGATTATAGGTCGTTTCCCTCTGATTCTCCCTGGCGTTTGTCCATCTCAAAATCTCTATCACAAGAAGTCACATGGAAATGAGGATTCATCCGTACTTGCTTTAGAGAGTCCCAACGAGGCGGTACTTCCAAGGTTTTAGACCTGCTTGTTTTTTGTCGTCTCGAAACTACCGGTGGATTCAGGGACCTGAACCAATTGCGCAATCACGTCACAGCAATCACACCTGAGCGCCTGAACTCTTTGTCGAGACCATCACGCTTGTCACGCACATACAACTCTGTATGCCGTGAATTATAAACACACAAACATCAAAAATTGACCACACTGACATTAATCCGCGCTTGTGGTGGCTTTTCTTTTGTTGTTGGCTGCGTCACATGCATTGAAATCTGACTGCGAAAACCCCAACCCAACCCGGCGTTTTTTAACCCACCAAAGGCCGATGTAGTGTTTCGTGAAAACGAGGCAAGTCAACATTTCGTCTGGGTTTCTTATTTTGCCTTTTTTTGCCACAAGTCGACGCGTCTTTCCCAATGCTTTGGCTGGAACAAAACTGTTCCCTCTTTTTTTTTCGTGTCAACTTCAATTGTATGCCAATCCATTAGATTCTTATAGTGACGACGTTGAATGATAAGATCAATGTTGTACAGTCTGGCAAGTACCCGAAATCATCACCTGGTCAAACTTCCATTCCGATCATTTTCCGTTTGACATAGCTGGAATTCCGCATGCATTCCGCAGTTACCTCCACGCCACTCGGTTCTTTCCGCGACAGATGAATTCTTTGACTTTATCCCTTCGTGTATCGTGAGCAATTAAGCAGGTGAGACTTCAACGTGTCGCAGTTTAAGCATATGCTAACGATTCAAAGTTATCGTCTGCGGTAACCATACACAATGCAGCCTAGGTCTTACATACAATGAATAAATGTCTCAACACTGCGACACAACACCACCAACCTTACATGCATGATGTTCAGACCGACATGGGCGTCGCACAAACCACGGTCAAGCTACCCATGACGCAATTCTATTAAGTTTGATCGGCCCGTCAAACTATAAATTAACCGGAATTTCATCTCATTTTTCTCCATATGTTTACGCTCGAACCCAAGATTGTTTCGCGATATCACACCACGCCACCGAGAATATTCTCGACGCTTGACTAACCAGCTCTCTGTCTATACCAATTTATACCGAGCCAGGGGACAATAGGCGATCAAACCGGGGCAGTCGCGTAATATATAACCCGACAGAATTGATAGCAGGTTAAACAAGGATTGTCTCGTTTCTCCCATTCCATGCCATAGCCATTGTTCTAGCTTCAAAGGGCGGGAGAAGCCGAGTAGCTAGGGATTAACCTTGATGATGAAGTGCCGGCATTCCTACAGGACCGTAGCGTCGGGTCTGACACACAATGCAGGACAATGCAGGACCAGATCGCCTAGGGACTCTAAGACCGGTGACATGCGTGGTTCCATGTGTTCGTGGATGAACATACACAAATGCATACATAGATGCGTGGTGTAAGCTGCATGAACTGCGGGTAGCTCGGCTGTCTATGTAGTGCACAGATCGACTCGGGTCTTGGTCCTGGCTTTAAATAAAGATGAAGAATCAACGACAGGCACGGCCCATGTCTCTTATGCGGAATATCTTAATCTATAAACATTCAAATTCTGTATATCAGTCAGATGGTTCCTCCATTAGAACATTTGTCGACTATATCAGGCTATCGCTTCAATAGCTTTCTTTGAGAGGTCGGTCTGTAGAGACCCCATCAACGAGCATTCATACAACATGAGTCGGCTAGGTCCATAGGAGCGGTAGATCCCTGTTTTTTCGCTTGTGAATTATGTCGACCGAATTTTGGAGATCCCACAAGTAGTGCCCCGACAACTTGTACATACAATACCTCCATTCATGTACAAACCCACCACCAAGTTCCAGAATGTTAATGTCCGAGACAACACAGATCCATACTGTTGGGATATCTGTGAGTTAACATGTTTCACAATCAACTTTCGCGTAACACATCTGTATGCATGTCAACACGTGATACAAGGCGTTTTAACCGTTGTCAGACAAAGGACTAAACGTCCACAGACTTACACTCGTTCGTATGCAAAAAATGTGTGGAGATATACATACAGTGGTTGCCGTACAGTGGTAGGGTTCACGGGTATATCGAACAAAGCCGAGAGAATGCTTATGTGGCACTGATAAACAAACACCATCGGCTCCTTCTGCAGGTACCAACCCATAAGGCGAGATTCAGATGTTCCTCCAATAGCTTACCATTGAGTAGAGAAAGTGTCGATCCCACAGTCATGCACGATATGTATGTACATCATCCATGCACGTCAAGATCCAGTGTGAACACAAAGCCGTGATAATACAAATATTATTTACAGGTTATGACTCTTCTAATATAACAACGTTATATCAAGAGATTTCCAAAAAGAAATCCACCCCATTCGAAAAAAACAGTCCGTGGTATGTACAACATACAGTAGTCCGCGTATTCCTTCGCAGCTTGTTAAGCATCAAAATTTAGGGATATTTCGCTTTTTCCGTTTCGAGTTAAAGTATTTAAATGGGGACGGTGAATTTTTCCGTGGATAAATACATACATATGAACCCTGATATAGCTTGTTTCCCAAAACAGAAAAATTTGAATAACACTAAATCATGATGCTTAGTAAGCAGAAACCTGGTCCGGGATTACTGCATATAGGGTATGTCGTGTAGGGCTAAGGAGCACGTGAACATATGATAAGTGTGACCAACCCTAACCCTGACGGCATACTACATGGTCCTGGGTTGCAAACGTATTGTGTTAGGTGACGTCATTGAAGTCAGGTAAGGTATACAAATACATAACTGTATGTACATATGTGTGAGAGCTGAAGTACATACGATGGGTTGGAAGAATCCGAAGGAGTCTGAGTAGTGTCCATTTTCTCCTCGTGAGCAAGAAGGTTGTCAAGTTCTGCCTCAAAAGTAGCAGGTGAAGCGGCCGTACAATCAAGAAAGTGATCATTGGACGCGATGATGAGCGTGAGGTCGATGTAAGGCATTTTGCTAGATTTCTGTGTGATTGAATGTGGTTGAAATGGACAAATAAAAACACGAGAGTTGGTGAAATGTAAGAGAAGTGTGTATGTAAATATTTCATACACAGAATTAGATTTATATCAACTTTCTGTATGTCAGATTTATTTTTTATGTATAGACATATATATATATATGTGGAATTACATTTATCTTGATAGACGTTTTAAATTTACTTTATTTATATGTCTTGCGTTCGAAGCTGGTTCAAACTGTCCAGTTACAAGAGCCACAAAATGTGCCTCATGAATCTGCCCAGATCGGATGTACATGCATACATTGTACTGGCATACGATTTGCGCGAAAGAGTGTGGCTATCAAATCAGAAGGAACATTGGGTTGTCACACAGGGATATGTATGTATATACTACGGACGGAGTCTGGGAGAGTGAGTAGCACATCCGGGATAGGAAGGATTTCGAGCATGCGTTGGAGGCCTGTGACTTATAATTTGCAAACGTCGTTTCTCTGTCTATCGCATTGTTGTAGGTTCATTGTGACCATTAGTAAAGATCTTTGCATTATCTCCTACTGGCATATGAGTTCGAACGAAAGCAATGGAGTTTCATGTATCGTGGCTACATTGACACCACAAGACATACATGTTTGTACATATTGGCAGGTCGCAGACTACATGAAATGGTGATGGTAACCAGGAGCATTTCGTATTGTAAGTATGTACATATCCCGCAACTTGAACGTTCTTCGCTCGGGGGGTTTAGCTTTCCTGGCTAATCTCACATTTGACGCGGTCAAGATTTGACGGCCGGTATCTGGAGTTTTGACACGATATATGATCACGGCATCAAGCCAGACACTCGCTGAAATAGGAATATCGCCGAGAAGGTTGTCCGGAGTTTCTTGATGTCATGGCTCCGAATCGTAGGCAAACATACTCGGGGTTGGTGATGCCAGTCTTCATAGAAGTCTTCCATGCACATGTCGGCGCATATTTTCACGATTTGTCCTGCTACTCTCCGGTCACCATTTGGCAAAGGTCATGATTCAACAGATAGCTGGAATATCACGGTAAGACTCAAGCTTCAAGTGAAATGATTCATTGTTTCTATTGTAATCTTGATATGTCTATATATGTATCTCTCCAAACCAAACCGTATACCTACAACGTTCATTGGCGTGCTTGGATAGAAAACGTCAATGACAAGACTCCACGATTGAATGAACGAATATAGTCTGAAAGATTGGCAGTACACGTCTAGATATGTACACATATCCATACAAAATATAAAACGGGGCGATGATGGCTTTCACTTAAATACAATTCCAATTGGATTCTGAGTACACACATTTCGGGCTGGATGTGTCGGTCTATTTGAGTCGGCTGGGGTGACGTATACACACGCTTGCCACGGCTAGCCTACTCATGCGGAAAACAAGGGATTGTATTCCGCCAGCCTATCAGCATCCACGAATCTCACGATTGTAATTGTAAGTATTTAAAAACATATGCATATATATGTACCTATTTAAGACGGTGAGGCCAATCCGACGACGAAAAAGANCCGGTATCCGGAGTTTTGACACGATATATGATCACGGCATCAAGCCAGACACTCGCTGAAATAGGAATATCGCCGAGAAGGTTGTCCGGAGTTTCTTGATGTCATGGCTCCGAATCGTAGGCAAACATACTCGGGGTTGGTGATGCCAGTCTTCATAGAAGTCTTCCATGCACATGTCGGCGCATATTTTCACGATTTGTCCTGCTACTCTCCGGTCACCATTTGGCAAAGGTCATGATTCAACAGATAGCTGGAATATCACGGTAAGACTCAAGCTTCAAGTGAAATGATTCATTGTTTCTATTGTAATCTTGATATGTCTATATATGTATCTCTCCAAACCAAACCGTATACCTACAACGTTCATTGGCGTGCTTGGATAGAAAACGTCAATGACAAGACTCCACGATTGAATGAACGAATATAGTCTGAAAGATTGGCAGTACACGTCTAGATATGTACACATGTCCATACAACATATAAAACGGGGCGATGATGACTTTCACTTAAATACAATTCCAATTGGACTCTGAGTACACACATTTCGGGCTGGATGTGTCGGTCTATTTGAGTCGGCTGGGGTGACGTATACACACGCTTGACACGGCTAGCCTACTCATGCGGAAAACAAGGGATTGTATTCCGCCAGCCTATCAGCATCCACGAATCTCACGATTGTAATTGTAAGTATTTAAAAACATATGCATATATATGTACCTATTTAAGGCGGTGAGGCCAATCCGACGACGAAAAAGAGCCTCAGTTGGGCTCCTTGGATGGATCTACTTGCTGAGGCGAGCACGCACTTGCGTGAATTCTGCGTTCCCGACCATCCAACATTCGTCTAGATACAATATCAACCTGTTTAGATACAATTACAATCTGTGGAGATACAACTACAATTTGTCGAGATACAATTACAATCTTAAAGGATCCATCTCTATTGGCTACAAGTGACCACACCGCCACTTCAAGGTCACCAGCCTCGGCCGGTAAGGCGTACTGCACGCAAACCGGGCACACTTACATGCAGGCATCGTATGTAGTTTGATACATTCATTCTCTGTGTTTTGTCAATGTACCTTTGCCCCCCGATACCTCGAGGCAGATTCAGCTCCTCTCCCTAGAGTCAAGTCTCCAATCTGTAGTCTACTCGCCTTCATTTTGCTATGTCGAATACATTGAGGGAGGCTCGATGACCAGATTTGTGATTTCTCAGAGCTCATGAACATTCATTTGTTAGCCATGTGTCTGCCTTGACTTCTGACAATACCCAAAATATGTAGCTTGTTCAGAAGTGCCCGGAACCCAATGAATCATCCTTCGGTGACATATGATCAGATTGTCAGCCGAAAGTACCAGTTCTTGAGATTACTATTTCCGGCGGAAGCGCATTTCCGCACTATGATCTCTTGATTCCTATAAGTAGGCATTATATCCCGANGACCATCCAACATTCGTCTAGATACAATATCAACCTGTTTAGATACAATTACAATCTGTGGAGATACAACTACAATTTGTCGATATACAATTACAATCTTAAAAACTCCATCTCTATTGGCTACAAGTCACCACACCGCCACTTCAAGGTCACCAGCCCCGGCCGGTAAGGCGTACTGCACGCAAACCGGGCACACTCACATGCAGGCATCGTATGTAGTTTGATACATTCCTTCTCTGTGTCTTGTCAATGTACCTTTGCTCCCCGATACCTCGAGGCAGATTCAGCTCCTCTCCCTAGAGTCAAGTCTCCAATCTGTAGTCTACTCGCCTTCACTTTGCCATGTCGAATACATTGAGGGAGGCTCGATGACCAGATTTGTAATTTCTCAGAGCTCATGAACATTCATTTGTTAGCCATGTGTCTGCCTTGACTTCTGACAATACCCAAAATATGTAGCTTGGTCAGAAGTTCCCGGAACCCAATGAAGCATCCTTCGGTGACATATGATCAAGTTGTCAGCCGAAAGTACCAGTTCTTGAGATTACTATTTCCGGCGGAAGCGCATTTCCGCACTATGATCTCTTGATTCCTATAAGTAGGCATTATATCCCGAGTTTTGTTCTGGCTAGTCTTCTCATTTCTTTGGCCGTCACTTTTCTTTTCATGACAACGATGGTGTTATTACTATACTAGTTCTCGGCAAACAAAAGCGTCCACCCAGTCCGCAATCGACAGCATTTCCTAATCCATTCTGTCCGCCGTAACCCCGAAAAAGAACTCCACTAAGCAACCATTTCACCAAATTTGTCGGCATCTCGAGTCGAGCGACTAAGACAATCCATCCCCATGAACAAACTTCGGCTAAATGACATTATCACCACCAAACCAATCTCGGGTTGAATATCGCCAAAACTTACGTCCTGTGGATAAACCTCAGTTAAACACCATCACACAACGGCAACGCATGTCCTCGACCCAATTTCATCCCAGCATAATCTCGTTTGATCGTTCTTGAGGGACACGACAGCAAGTTGCTAGACTCCAGGGCACAAAGAAGTACGGTAGCTTCCAGCAACATGGCGTGATAGCATTGATATGGCGCATGGAACGGACCACGATTGTGCAGGACAAAGTTATATCGGGGTGTGATTTTAAGACGGAGATGGCTGGTTGTCTCGATCAGTACAAGTAACAAGAGTGTGGCTTGCTTTACTTACTCGAGGGGTGTTTCTGAGTGCCCAGTGGCACTCGCTCCCAACTCAGACTTACGCCATCTCTGTCTTCAGCGTTCTCAGGCAATCCTTAGAACGCAACTCCTAGTTCCGCAGTCGAACTTGCCCCTCAGGCGAGCGACGACTTCTCTGTGTAGGGAAGAAAAATACATGATATAAGTGAAGCATACCGAATCAACGCAGGCTGTGTGCCGGAGCAACTTAACCACTGTTGAAACTAGTTCGCCAGCGAACCAAAACCGAGAGGATGAACCAAGCTTAACTTAGAGCGCGTACGTTTATGTACGTGCTATCCGAAAATGTGTTGACCAGAAGTGACTGTATGATACCGTAATGCAAATTAGATTAACCGTGAGAGAGAAGGCGATTACGTTGCTGCATTAGAGACTCGCACATTGTTGCTTCAAGCTATCGGTGCACTTGGAGGGTCGCCGTCATTGTCAGTATCATCTAGGTCGATATCGGCATCAAAGCTGTCAATGGTCGCTCTCGCAGGTGGGTTGGACCCC
Organism: Huntiella omanensis; assembly: GCA_000833645.1. NCBI lineage: Eukaryota > Fungi > Ascomycota > Sordariomycetes > Microascales > Ceratocystidaceae > Huntiella > Huntiella omanensis. Next base: position 23,016 of record JSUI01006259.1, on the reverse strand, counting down.
GCAAACCCGCCACAGCAACCCAAAGTCTGCTTTCTTGCCTCCTCACTGGTGAGTTGATGATCGTTTTTCATGTTCAACGGGTTAATAAGATGGAAAAACGGCGATGAATAGTTCACAGCGTTTGCAAGTATTCTCGATAGACAATAGTTGTCAATTATCACGTTCGCGAATGCGAATTATGCCGAAACCTTTTGTACAGGAGAAGGCGGTATTGTTTTCAATGAACACTACAAAATATAAAGTATATGGAAAGTAGAAAAGTGGAAGGGAAAGAAGAAATGTGAAAGAAGTCGTCAAGGAAGAAACCGCAGACACAAGGCACCGACCTTCATTATAGTGGCGCCCTTGTATGTACACATGTATTTAGTTCAGGCAATTGATCCCGTGCCATATTTACGGCGTTGGCGGCATCGGTCTAGAGGGCTCGTACACCGTACTTGCCAATACACTGTCACTTCAGCGTACTGAGTCAACTATAACCTCTTGTGGGACGGCCTCAAACTCCATCATCCCTGGTAGTCTGCGTCAGGCAACTCAACCTCCAAGAAGAAGGTTTCGCTTTGCTCCAGTTCAAGCATCTCGATGTACACAAGTCGTGGTTCTATCTCACGTTACTTGGTAGTTGTGTGCATACAAGAGGCCAAGGATCAGAGGGAACAAGCGGCCAACGTAGTGACGAATATATATTCATTATAGAAGATATCTAGTGCCATAGATGCCGTTGGCCTGTAGTCGCATCAACAGTATACCCCTCCCTTTTCCGAACAGTCGTCCACTCAACCTTATATTTAAGCTCTAGCATTCACGCTATCATAATGAGGTCTGAGTAAACAATTCCTGGTTTGGTATTGTTCTAGGGGCTGCTTAACATGCTGGATCTTGTGGCCGTGACTAGATACGGCAATGAGCCGTCTTTTTGCCGACCACTATGGTAGCATGAGGGCGCGGGAACAAATGCTACGATTGCATTCCGAAATGCAACACACCTGTTTATCTGCCGTCACGGTACCTGTTTACCTGGCTTGAATATTTCACATGATGGCCGTAAGGGTCCTATCAAGGCACTACCGGTAAAACACTGTTGGCTCATACTACAGTAGCCTTCTTCTACTGGTGGGCAAATGGTCACTGGGTCTCTAGTAAACGCTCGGAAGATTTTGGGCGCTTGCTTCTGTATTTCATTGGCCACAAAAGACAGGTGCGGCGGCCAGAGTTGAGTTCCGGGGCATTTCCTCGGAGACATTACCAGGCAAACTTGAGAAAAGAAACACGGCCATTTTACGCCTTGTAAACAAAATCCTTCGACACGCTGACGTGTCTTTAGTCTGTCTACCAGTGTAAATAAACAAGAATTGTTGCTTCAGCCCATTTTATCTCGGCCTTGACTGGACGTTAGATTGTCGTCTTGAGTACATTGTATGTGCATATGTACATATGTACATGAAGACACCCTTCCATAAACCCACCAAAGCAAGTTCGATATGAATTAAATCTATAACAGCCCAGATACGATTCACTTGGCATTGTTTTCTCCTAAACCCCCCGACATGCTTCACTGTTTTATTATCTTCTCGGTGTCGACCTTTCCGACTTGTACCGGGACCCCGCTCAGAGGGACCCCGCAAGCGGCGAAAGGTATGCAGTATGGTCTTTCAGTCATACAGAAATAGAGTAACTAACGATGGCGCGCAAACGCAGTAATTATTTGTCAATCTGATTAAGCTTATTCGCTGTTTGTTTCTCCATGCACATTCTCGATGACTCCATTTCACCATGGGCGAACACAAAGATAATGCACGAATGGCAGGTTTCACGAAACAGCTCATGCAACTACCCAACTGAGCATTACAACACCGATTCTACTTCCTGTTAGACGCCAACAAACGAAGGTCCTAGTAACACGAACATCTGCGACACAAACATGCCGTCCAATCTATGTGTCGCGTTCCGTTTGTCTACAGCTACCCGACTACACTATTGCCGCTATTGGCAGCTCGTTAGAGTTGTTCTATTCTTTAACATCTACCCAAGCGACTCAAACTACCGATACGATGACTTCACCAGCAGAGGAATGAGCGCTATGATGTCTTCCTTTAAGATGGCTTGAGGAGGAAAGGGAAACCCGGTGCAGCGGATCGAGAGAACTGTACTACAATCAAGAATGACGCCATCAGCAAATATTGGTGCACGCTTGGTCATTTATTCCTGGTAAGAATTGATGCGCGATATGGTCGGTATCGAAATGGATCGACTAGTCCAGAGGCCATCCACCCGCGAGATGGATCCTGTACAACGGCCACTATTTCCATCGCCGCCATCGTTATCGGCAGTGGCTGGCAATATTATGCGATACTCGCTATCCCCATGGCACAGTCCACAGGTCCTGTTGCCAGTCAAGCAGTCGTTCAGCGGCATGCTACTATCGGCCACCTGTCAACCATCACCTGGTGCCTGCCACTCGACAGCCAGCTGGCAGCCACCAGTCGACTTAGGCGACACTATGGTGCGGTGCTTGATCTACTTCGTAATCATGTACGAACTTCAAGACATACTAATAATGTTCTCTCGTCTTACTAGTCCTACCTAGTCCTTATAATACCCACACGCCCTCCTCGACACGAACCCAAAGATACACTTTCAAGATTGCCAGCTGGCTCGTCTCAATCAACATATGCAAAGCAGCGATTACAGATCTTCCGATGTATATTGTTACATTTTTCGACGCATTCATCAAAATTTCGTTCTCGCATCACAACCCAAAACGTCATTTTGCGCTAGTACACGCTACCAGGTTGTAGCGGCAGGAACCGAATGAATGTGTTATGGAAGTCCTTAGTGCACATTTAGGATTGTACTAGAGTCTCATAGCATATAAAAATCGCCATCTACCACATTCGGCGTATGGTATATTGCGTACAAGCTCGATGATGAGACGCTGGATGCCACGAATTTCCATTATACACATTTATTTGCGGGGAAGCGCGTACTAGCCCGCACAAGTTGATAATGGGGGACGGCATCTCAATCCGAATCAAAATGATTTCGAATGTGAAAGTCGACTAGTGGTCTATAAAATGAGGCCAAATCTCCCGTGTCAAACAGCAACTTGGTTTCCTCTTCTCTTCACTAAAGTCCACTTCCAAAAATTCGACTTTAGTGCACTCCGACTATCCATTATTGTGTCTCAAAAAATGAACATATATTATGGTCCCCTCTCCCGGGTAAGTTATAGTTGCTTGATCCTTACACAATGACAGATTCTAACAGTACATGAACCATAGTTCTCCCAAATACAGCGCAAATACCCCCTGGGGCGATTTAGAAGTCTCGGTGGACGTCGTGCGCCAGACCTTGGACGACATGAAGTCCATGAGGCCCATGCCCGCCAACATTCAAGATTTTATTAATAATTTTGAACCGGCTTTCAAAACTCTGGCAGAGTTCTACGACTCTGAATGCGTCATCGCCTTGATCCACTGGCGCGCTCTTGATAGCTGTGTGACTGACTTGAGCCAAGACATCCGCCACCTCAAACTCGGCCCGAAAGTCGAATCTGCGGCGCAGCTGATGCGATTCCAGTTAAAGTGTCTCTTTGCAAGCGGATTGGCCGTACCTTGCAGGCGCCAGACGATGTATGAATATCTCCGGTCGGTAATGAAGCACACTTCTGTCGCTCCTACCATGGATTCAACCAAAACGAAGCGTCCGATGGGCTACTTTCAGCCTCCTTTCTTTTTCAGAAGAATCAACTATATGAACAGTCATAGAGGTGCTCTTCACCAAATGTCTCAGTACTTGGAGGAAAACGAATGCCTTCCTAGCAACCTGGAGATGAAGGCTATCATGGCTCCCTATTGCCAAACTACCTGGGAAGAGCGTAACGCAGCCGGGTCCTTTGAGAGCACATATATCACTGCCGCCCGCTATCTCTGGGGGGCGATAATTGGTCTTCCGATCCATCATGGCATTGGGAAAATGACCACCGTGTGGAAAGATGATGAGCCGAACCCCGACTACGAAGACCTTGATACTCCGGCTATTAAGATCCACTGGGTCTCGCGCAGACGCCGCCGCTTGCTTCTCCTTGCCGAGATTCAAACCAACCGTGACATTGCCTCCCGCGAATTGAAGGATGCGTTTAGACTGGTGTCCCGTGGTGGCGGTGTACTCGCGGCTCAGGATCTCTGTGACGCCATCGAGCAGATCATGGACTGGATGTACGAAGCTGAGCTTAGATATTCCATTCTATGGATTGGCTCGGCGGCTCTTGTCCTGTGGCTCGAGCCAAACTCAGATGAAATTTTGAACTACTATGTGGTAAATATCCATGGTCAGACCGATGCTAAACACTCTTTTGTTGGTATTGTTGTGGGCTTGGTCCTTATGGCGTGCAACGAACTCGACCTGAGCGAAGAGCAAGAACTTTCCGAGGCTCAGGGTATTATTCAGCCGGCCATTGATGAGGAGGATTAGAGAAGCCACTCTAATGATGATGATGATATCTCAAAAGATCTTCACGATGGATAAGTTTCTATTTTTATCGCGCCGAATCTGCCATTTCTAACAAAGGATCATTATAGTTTACCGAGACTAGAACGTGGCAAACTTCGACTGAAAATTTCACTTGATGGAAAAAGCATGTGGTAGGCGTTGGACAAAATTGAAGAGATAGTGACATGATTTTGGGAAATCTTCGGAGTTTAGAGTATTATGGTTAGATAAAATTGGGTTTCGTATTGATTCCCACGATGGCGCACCTAGGAGTTCAATCAAAGTTTCTGGTTTTCTGGAAATTATACAAACACAGCGTGAGAGCGTATGTACCTTATGTCAAGTCAATCCAGTGCTACCATGTCGTGTATGTAAATCAAGATAATTACCCCGCGCCGGTATCACCTTCCAATAAGGGTTCAAATGACGTCACCAAAAACCCAACAATACTTCAAGATAAGTGGGGTAAAGTCATCCACACAACAATCAACGCGAAAAATCACCCAATCGTCAATTCAACCATCCCAACCAACCACCACGCCAACGCCAAAACCCTTCAAAATGGCCTTCACCATGCACTCACACTCCGGGCAATTCTGCCCCGGCCACGCCAAAGACACCCTCGAAACCGTCATCCTCCACGCCATCGCCAGCGGTATAAAAACCCTCGGCCTGACCGAACACATCCCACGCCTGTCCACCCAAGATCTCTACCCCGAGGAACTTTCCCTTCCCTCGCCACTCTCCCCCCTCGCGCCCCGCCACGCAGCATATCTCGCCGAGGCGGTCCGTCTACGCGCCAAGTATCCGCAGATCCACATCATCATTGGTTTTGAGGGTGAGTGGTATCGGTCTGAATATGGCGTGTTTATCCAGACGTTGGCGGGACATCCGGTGGTGGATTACTTTATTGGGAGTATCCACCATGTACGGGGGATTCCAATCGACTATGATAAGGAGTTTTACCAGAAAGCGGTTACCCATTGTGGTGATGAGACGAAGCTATGGGAGACATTCTACGATGAACAGCTCGAGATGTTGGAGACCCTTCGGCCACGGATAGTAGGCCATATCGATCTGATTAGACTTCTCGCTGCCTCTCCGGATATGGATCCAACAGAGCGCCCGACTGTTTGGGCGAAGATTGTTCGGAATCTGGAGTTTGTTGTTGGTTATGGAGGCTGGTTGGAATGTAATACGAGTGCGTTGCGGAAGGGTCTTGCAGAACCGTATCCGGGACGGGCGATTGCAGAGAAGTATCTGGCTATGGGCGGGAAGTTTACCTTTTCGGATGATAGCCATGGTGTTGCGCAGGTCGCGACGAATTACGGGAGGGGGTTACGTTATTTAGAGAGTTTGGGAGTTAAGGAGGTGTGGACTTTCAAACGGGATGAGCCGTCTGTTGCCACTGAGAAGGGCGTTCTCACAGATGTCAGTGTTAGCATTGCCGATTTCCGGGCATCTTTGATTGGAGTTGAGATATAGGTTAGTCTATCAAAATAGCAATCAATTAAAACATTTACAATAGTCTAGCAAAGGATTGTTCCTCCGTCTTCAAAAAGTACCGTCTATAAACTTGGCTCAACCGCCGTCATCTTGCACACATGCAATTAGTATCCCCGGTGATCCCGTCTAGAGGTAGAGGATGAAAACCCTGATCTATGGCTACCGCGAATCGGGGATCCTGACTCCGTCGTTCTGTTTGTCATCGCACTCTCAGCTCTGGCACGGGCTTCACGTTGCTCCCGGGTGATGAGATTGATTCTAATCTTCTTCATACCCGTTGTGAGATTTTCCAAGCTGTCATCACCAATCATAGACGTTGGGCTAGAGGTGGAAGGGCGTGTACGAATAGTCGAAGAACGAGAAGCAGTACGGGAGGTATCAATGGATGACGCCGTTGTTGGTCTGTGAACTGGCGAGCGCGAGCTGGTAGACTGTGTAGGTGTGGGGGAACCGGCCAAATTGGCACGGGACTTCTTCACACTAAGTGTACCTCCTGGCTGAGGACGAGCCGCAATGGCGTTCACTGGTCTACCACGAGCAGGTGCTGGGTCTGGAGTGCGCGATTGCATTGCAGGCGCTGCACTAACACGTCTAGATACCGGTGCTTTGGGTTTCTATGGTTTTGTTAGTACGCTTGTAAAAACGGAAAGTATGGCATATAAAAGCTTACCTTATCTGCAAGAACTGTCGTCGACACAGTACGTCTACGACTAGCCTGGGATGATGCAGATTCCACTGGCGCTGTTTTGGGCTTACGCTCACGGAGGCTCATTCTGCTAGATGATGGCGCAGGTGCAGCAGCAGCTTTTTCTTTCTTGACACGAGCAGCATCTGCATTAAGCTCTTCAAACAGATAACTCTCCGTCGTACGGTCAAGTGGGATAAGCTGTTTGACCAGCTCAAAGGCAGCAACTTCCCATTCGACATCCGGGGGAGGTGGAGTGACAGGCCGAGCTTGCTCCTTCATTGACATATTGGATAAAGTCTTGCGCAAACGGGGTTCTACCTGGCGAGCTGATGAAGCCTGGGTCGGTGAGAAATACGTTGGAGTAGTAACAACCTTGGGCTTCTTAGGCTCAATCACAGGCTTAGGCGCAAGTAAAGCCTCAATTCTCTCCAACTCAGTACGCGACCACCATGACGGATCATAAGCATGCAAGGAAGTCAGGTCTCTCTCCGGCATAAGCATGCTCTCGTCCAAATCCATGTCCATATCCATGTCCATGTCCATGGAATGTCCTGAAATGCCAATCTTGAGGCGCATCTCAGAAGCAAGACTATCCGATCCAAATGGAGACGCATCCTCCCCGAGCTGGTCACCAGCAAGACCACTAAGGTGACTCAAAATACCAGATGAAAGGGCACGATCACTGTAACCACCCTCCATCACACTGATAACACGACCATCGGTCGAAGTCCCTTCCTCGGCCGCTAATCTGACAATATCTTGAGCGACCTTGGCGTAGAAACTGGTCGGGACATTGACCTTGTGGCGCTGCATACCAGCACTCTCCCACTCACTGGCATCAAATCCAGCACTGATGAAGATAGCAGACTTTGGCTCTTGACCAGCCTCTAACAATCTCTGGGTTTGTGCGCGGAGGAAACCACGAGCCTTGTCTAAAAGGGTCAAGTACTTGTCCTTATACAAATGCCAAAACTCAAGCTCTGTCTTCCAAGGCTGAAGGTGCATATTCCACACGTGCTGGCCATGTGCACCATCGATACACACACTAGCATTGCGAACCTTCTCCTCGTCGCCTTGTTCGCATGGGTACGAGTTGATGTCGTGGATACTGAAGTAACCGATGTGTGACCGCTTCCAAGCCGAATGACTCTTGGTCGTACCCTCAGCACGCTTGTTGTGTTTCCAAGCGATATCTTGGGATCCGTCGCCGTGATGCAGATCAATGTCTATGATGGCCGCATGGGTTAAGTCGTGGTTCATAGCCGCATGCATGATTCCAACGTGGACATTGTTGATCCAGCAAAAGCCAGAGGGCAATGAAGCCGAGCAGTGGTGGCCAGGAGGCCGAACTCCAACAAATGCTCTGCGTGGACCTTTGCTGAAAACTGTGTCGACTGCATCACATACAGCACCAAGAGCCCCTTCGAACGCATCCAATGACTCTCCGCACAAATAAAGATCGCCCTCGTGAAGCTTGGGGGGGTTCTTGTTTTCGGCATCCCTTCTCATATCTGGTCTTTGGAGCTCCTTACCACTACCAGCAAGCTTAGCCTCTGACGCCTCGCACATCATTTTCAACTCTTCCATCCATTTCTGACCATGTACATTAGTCACTACGGGTGTTGTGACTCCAATGCGACGGTCCGTCTTGCGAATACGGAAAGGGATACGGTCGAATGATGTTGGGTGAATCCGTGGGTGGATGGGGTTGTGACCTTCGGGATGACGTCCACCCAGTCTGACATATGCCATTGCAACACCTAAGGCTGCGGCCCGCACACGCTCGGGACGCTCGACAATTGTGTTCAGGTTGTTCCGTGTGGTGCGGGGCCGCGAAAAACGATGGCCATAGCAGGCGTCGTTCATCACAACAACCAGGTCTGTGCGGCGGTGATCGTCGGCACTGCCGTGAGCAGCCAGGTCAGACTGGAAATGGTCGGCAGCGATAGCTTCAGCACTTGGCGCCTCATCAATAGTGGGCGGGTGAGCACTGCGCAAAGGTGAACGTGCGAGTGGCGAGACTGATGCTCCGGTACTTGATCTTTTGTTTGGGGTTTGCATGGGCGACACACCGGCGCCGGATCTCAATGATGATGACGAGTTCTTTCGGTGAAGAGATGGGCTTCCAGCCACGGATGGACTTTTTGAGGACTGCATTCTAAGTCCAGGCGATGTTGGTGCTCGTGATGAGGCCGCGGCAGAGCGCAAAGATGATGATGAAAGTGTGGTGCGCAATCTCGGTGTTTGTGAAGGCGCAGAAGTTTGGACAGTCAAGTTGCGGGTGCGAGCCTCAGTGGCTTCTCTTCTAGAGGACCTGTTGGTCGACGGGCTTGCGCCAATTACGCTCGCAGCCATAGATGAACGGCGCGAAGGAGCTTGTGAGGGAGGCATTATAGGGGTTGAACCGGTAAACAAAAAGCTGACGATGAATCGAAGGGAGAATTATCGAGAAGAAGACAGGAACCTGTCTAGCGGTTTTGGGGCGTCAGATGGTGAGTTTATAGATTTGAGAGCTTCTAGAGCTGTATTACAGAAGCCGCGTAGTCGAACAAGCGAGAGAAATGCTGATGCGATGATGTAACAACAATGAATGAAGTGATGGATTAATGAAATGGAAGATTATAAACGAAAAAGAACTGATGCGACAGAAACAAATAAGACAACGATGAAGAAGAAAGACAGAAACTGAAATGTAAATAAATTCACCTCTCACAAGTAAGTAAACAATTAAAGTGGGTATATCAGACCACATGTAGGTATATCACGGAAAGCACGATGATTCTCGCCCAAGATAGAAGCCACTGACGAAGTCCACAAGTTTGACAAGCGATATGCACTATTGGTGAAGTTCTCCCGAGAGGTGCGTCTGCAGATGTTGGCGGCAAGAAAACGGAGTGTGAGGATTGCAGTTGGACTGTATGTGGACGTCTGATTCTCCCTGAGTGGAGTCGAGCGTGTTCTGCACTGCCTTGCGCATAAGAACTTGTACAAGAATTGTGTGAATATTGTACAGAGATTCCGATGTTAATTTACACGAGCTTAGATTATTGTGGTGATGGGTTAGGGGGCTAATTAAAACCAGGAGCTATGGGCAAGTCAGCTAGAATCACGGAAGAAGCCATTGAAACAACGGAGTATGGCCGTCAAGACCGGAGTGAAACATGATGATGATTTCTCTGCGGAAACCCGTGAGAACCTCTTTTTGAGTCGGGTGACGATAAGTATGTCGAGTCTATGTACATGGCGGATGGCCCGGGTGGTCTTTCTGAGCGGAGAACTGGGTCTGCATGCAGATGTGGCGGGGGTCAAGGGGATGCGCTGCGTTGGCGATGAGTAGTATAAGTGTAAATGGCGGTGGAGATGCAGGAAAGAGGGGTCTATAGGATGATGGAAAGGTCGAGAGAGTAGAACAACTGGAGTCATGACAAAAACTTCGAAAGACGGAAATACCTGAGTATGTATGTCGTTTTCAATGTAGCAGTGTCTATGTATAGTAATCCTCATAGCGTGCAACCTCTCCACATCAAGCTGCCCCTAGCTTACACCGATTCGGAAGTCTAACAAACGTTCATAATCCTCCTAGGAACGAACAATTCCGTTATGTTGGTGGTTCCCGCTCAGACCTCCATCCCCTATGATGGATTCTACATTCAACCAGGTTCATCGCAATTTTACACGTGATATGGGTTAATGAGTAATGTAACCCTTCTGTTGGATATCTATCCCATGCAGATTTTGTAGACCCGCATTCTGGTTACGACCATTTTCACAAGGATACATTTTCATCACCTATCTGCACTCCTTTGTGAGAAATCTGGGACCAGATGACAATCCCGGATATCAGCTATCACTATTATCAATGTTTTCATACTGCTGCCTAGTGTAACTATCCCATCGGGACCTGGCTAGACCTTCCGAATCTCGCATTATGATTCCCAATCCAGGTGTACGGTTGACACACATAACGACAGGTTAAACACCACATGACCGCCAATGAGAAGTTCTCTAAATGTAACTTTGGCGATAGATTCGTTCACCGTTGCGACATATTAAACCGGTGCTGTTCCGCTCAAAAACCCGTTATCTGGCGCTTGTCATTGCTATTACAATCACCCCAGGTTTCAAAACTCACCTTCCTATTTAGGTCATTGGAGCCCCACCTATTTACATTCATCATGATGAGGTTTACTATTTTGAGCTGTTTACTTTGACGAATAGACAGAGAAAGACACTGTTGACGGCACCGGGTAGTCCGTTGTAATTTGGTAAGAAAAGAACGTGCCTTCCCGAGACGCGTTCACCAGTGGTGGTTTCTAGAGTGCAGATTGCTAGACACAGACTAGGCTGATATGGACGTGTTCCAGAAGTTGACTTTGATGTAACGCCAATCTTGTGCGGAATGTATGTAGTCAAGTCCCATTGATGGAAGCTTTTTGTCTTGGCATTTTGTGCTTGATTTTCCAGTTAAACGTCTGTTCGGTCTGCCATATTGAGCCACAACACATGGAAGACATTTGAATATGATGGACGTACATACATATGTACATACATACATACAAACATACATAAACTGCCAGTCCCTTCTTCAATCATCCACAACCACGTTAGTGCGACGCCAATATTTGACCATGCTTGCCTTTAAATGTAACCATCCTGCCCATGTTATTGTGTTCAAAGAGAGTTTTGGACGCCGTGTCTAACCAGGGATAGGTAAGCTTAACGCCCGACTACGCTGTATACCCGTTCCTGAAGGACCTTTGTAAACATATTCACCTTTTTTTCACCGCAATGTTGAATCAATCAATGGCGACTTATCAAAGTGGATTCTTCGGCCGTCATGGTTAAAGCTGTACATGTACTTTAGCGTTCAAAGATCCATACAGTCCACTGGCTGCCGTCACAAGACGCCATAGGGCCATGCAGCAAAAGTTCTGTGACGAGTGCCTGGGAATTATGTAGCCATTTAGGAGGGGTCCACATAGAACGTCTTCATAGACAAAGTGTGTTGCTTTCCATGTCTTGTCTAACAACAGAGTGAGTCGGTAGTACCCCACATGTACATACATACATATGTAATTATGATTCATCGCCTTTTACGGTTAAATCCGTTGAATTTCCAAATTGGGATAGCCGGACGTGTGTCTACCACTGTAACTAGCATCCTTCGGTCTTGGCCCATTGAAAGACATTATTGGGACTTTGATCGCTTGCTCGGCCAAACACCAACATGAAGTTATAAGCTGATGAGAGTCTGACTGAATGCTGGTTCTGAAGGTCTTCTTTTTGATGCTTACCAAGATACTGTACATACATCTGTGTCCATACATGTGTACTTCATGAACCCCACATATATGTCGGTAGTTAGCCGTTCTTGAAGTTGCACTTTTGCCTTGATACATTTTGTGATTGTACAAACATAGTAGTTTCCCATGATGGTAACAACCTTCCTCTCCAGATTGGTACAAGCGTATGTAGTTATCTTTTGTATACAAACTCTTGCTTTGGTTAAACTATCAGCCTCATAGTTTGTCTCCGTCATATGTGCATCATCAGCCTGATTTGGACATGAGCCATCCAAGCGTCCATCATTACCATCCTCTTCATTTCTCAATCGGGTAGCGTGTTTGTTTCTCCGGAGGTTTACTTATAATCTCACAATCCCGATTTCTTCTAGCATACCTATGTCTCTAGCCCAAAACAAAATCCCTCGACTCAACCGACCTCGTCTTAAACTTTAGCGCACCGACTGCGTTTATAAGATCCCTAGCTGTTAGCTGTTCGAAGCGCCTTATCTACGAAGGACAAATTGAACCGTGCTCCCGCAATTCGCACTCCGCCGTCTGCTCGACTACCACAAAAACCCGTCGCTACGGGTTTGCTTCTAGGTCGGACCTCCATATTGGTGGCCTATACTTTCTCCTGCCTTTTCAGTTCTAGAACCCCCAAAAATTCTTTGGCCTTGATTGTTTCATTTTCAAGCTTTTCTCCATTACCTCATTCGGCTGGCCGCGTCTAGAGCTACATCAGAAGGAACACACTTTGAGTGGTCGTCTTACTGATTAACAAGCACTCGTTCAGAAACCTACCCACCTATCGGCCTACGACTTATCATAATCTTGTTGTTTGAAGACCAACATAGCCGATAGCCGTCCGTGTCGCACTTTACTTACACACCCCGCGAAACAGCGAGTATCCCAGTACACACACCCTTGTTCGTCAGCGCGGGTTGAACCTAGACATACAAAAGAGCCCCGATCGCCCCTCCCCGTGACGAGCTATTCCGTACCTTTATTACACTCTTCTTCCGCAAGATAACTGTTGGACGGCATTAGACTCTTCTGTCTGCCTGTCTAATTCACAATGGCCGCTACTTCGGCCTTCGAGCTGCCTCTGCGCTTTATGCGCGATGTTCTCGGATCACACCTTGGTGAACAACGCGTTTTAACCAACAATTTGTTCTTCCTTAATAAAGACACAGCAAGGTAAGAGGATTCCCCAAGCCAATTTGTGAAATGACCCGAACAGGCATGAGTTCAGGATGTAGACGTCGTATTTTCACCCAGTGCCACCATTCCTGATTTTTCAAAACTTTGTATTTTAATGAACTCTAACCAACCTTTTTCCTGGTAGCATTCCTTGGATAGACGAACTTCACGAATGGACTAGCACCGGTTACTTGCATTACGGGCTTGTTGGCCTATCCGTTGCTGCCATTATCAAGTCCAAGACCAGTGCATACTTCCGTCCCTCCCCCGAGAACGAAGACTTGACAAAGTTCCGTAAAATCAGCATCCCCCATGAGGTTGCTGCGCAGGCTGCCCGCGGTGCGGCTGCCGCCTTTTTCATTCTAAGCGCTTTCCGTGACGAAGCCAATGTTCCTAGTGCTGTAGCTGCGACCTACGCCTTTACTCTGGGCTTGTCTCGTCTACTGCCCTATGTTCGCTGGCAACAGACTGCTCTTCACCACAGTAACTTTGTTACAGCCATGTTGATGGTTGTTAACTATCTTGCTACGTGGTTACCTTGTGTTCAGTTCAAGGTTTCCTGCACCCTTAAGACGTCCACGGGCTACGGTCTGTTCTTTTTAGTACTGTCTAGCATTGCTTCTTTTATTGCGCCGCGCTCTTGGGTGCCACCTAGGAAGCTTCTGGAGTCGCCGGTTTACTCTCGGATTTCCGATTTTATCAAGCCTGCGCCAGAAGAAGTTTGCAGTTGGTTCAACTACTATTGTAGTTATGATTTCCTTACTCCCCTTATGATCAAGGGTTGGTCGGGTGATCTGAAGAAGGAGAGTATCCCCGATGTGCCTTGGTACGATGACCCGGAGATTCTGTATGAGAAGGTCAAGGTTTCCCGCGCGTGGGGTAAAACCACGGCTTGGACTGTCGCTCACTTTGTACGCGTTGAGCTTTTCCTCATGTCTCTGTGGACAGTCATCAACAACTTAGCTGATTTGGTTGCTCCGTTTGGTCTTTACCACCTCCTGCGTTACATTGATTCCCCGGAAGATGCCATTATTCGCCCATGGACCTGGATTGCTATCATGTTCTTTGGACCATTGGTTCGTTCTGTTGCCTTCCAGCAATACGTTTTCACCTCGACTCGCCTTATTGTGCGTATCAAGTCTGGTATTACCCAGGAACTGTACCGTTTGGCTCTTGATTCGATGGAGATGGAAGTGGAGGAGACTGAACCTGATGGTACCAAGAAGACGGTTACGTCTACTGGTCGTCTTGCTACGCTGATTGCCTCAGACATTGAGGCTCTGTACCGTGCTCGTGATTCCATCATGGTTCTTATTGGTCTTCCTACTGGAGCGCTTGGTAGTATGATTGGTCTGTACCTCATCATGGGTTGGGGTGCTATTGTTGGTGTTGGTATTCTGATTGCCAGTCCCCCAATTATTGTCATGCTGATGCAGCGCATGCTCAAGTACCAGATGGCTGTTCGCAAGGCACAGGACAACCGTATGTCATTGGTCTCCGAGTTCCTTACTCTCATCAAGGCCGTCAAATACTTTGCCTGGGAATCTTATGCCGAGGAACGTATCCAGGACGCCCGTCAACCCGAACAAGGTGCTTTGTGGACTATCGCCTGCATTGATGCAATCATAGACCAAGTGTCAAACTTCGCCAGATTCTTGTCTTTGTTCTCTATGTTCTTCATCCTTACTGTAGTAGAAGGTCAAAAATTGACTGCTTCGGTTGCCTTCACTACCATTACGCTGACGTCTAATTTGAGACACATCATGAACATGATTGGTTTCATTTCCAAGAACCTCACCTCGGCCTCCATTGCCGTGCGTCGTTTGGACGCCCACTTCGAGAACAGCCGCCCTGTTGAGAAGTACCCCGTTGGACCCCCCCGCATCGTCGATGGAACTTTCCGTCGTAACGCCAATGCTACTTTTGCTTTGGAGAATATCAACATCGACTTTGTTGAGAACGGTCTCAACGTTATCCAGGGTCACAGCGGTAGTGGAAAGTCGACTTTGCTCTTGGCCCTTTTGGGTGAGACTATCAAGGAGAGTGGCTATGTTACCACCCCCGGAAATGCCGGGTATTCTTCCCAGAGCTCTTGGTTGCAGAACGCCACCATCCGTGACAACATTCTCTTCACCAACGAAATGGAACAGGCCCGCTACGACAAGGTTATTGCTGCCTGTTGCCTCGAGCAGGATTTTGCCGAGCTTAAAAATGGCGACAACACTGAGATTGGCGAAAACGGTACTTCTCTTTCTGGTGGTCAACGTGCCCGTGTTGCTCTGGCTCGCTCACTGTACTCTAAGACTCCCGTTTTGCTCCTGGATGACATCTTTTCGGCTCTTGATGCGCGTACCGCTGCTTCTCTTTGGGAGCTGTGCTTCTGCTCTGACATGCTCAAGGGCCGTACTGTGATTTTGGTTACTCAGATTCCCTGGTTGGCTGAACAGGCTGATTTGGCTGTTACTCTCGAAAACGGTACTCTCAAGTCGGTGGAGCCCCACATCGATGCCGTTCGTCGCCCGATTTCTTCCAGTGATTTGGCTAGCGAGACGGCAGACTCTCAGTCTGGCACCGAAGGTAATGATGAGACCCGGACCGATGCCAAGAAGCCGACCGAGCCTGCTGCTGAAGCGGACGATGCTATTGAAGAGGAACTGAAATCATCTAAGTCTACCGGTCGTAACCTTTCGTGGAAGTACCTTACTTACTACAAGGGCGGTTCGCTCAATGCCCTTTGTGTTGTGTTGACGGTTGTGGCTATGGCTATGTCTACTGCCACCAGACTGTGGCTTGTATATTGGACCAACGATCAAGAGAGTGCCATGTCGCAGCTCAGCTTTTACCTTGGTATCTTTGCGGCCTTGACGCTTCTTGAGTCCATCATTCAAATGATCTCCAATGTGTCATTCGAGTTCTCTTCGTGGTTCACAGCCCGCCAAATTCATAAGACGTTGGTTAACTCTGTGTTCAATGTTTCGATGAACTGGTACAACAAAATCCCGATTGGTCGCGTCATCAACCGTTTCTCCCGCGATATCACTTCGATGGACAGCTCATTGCCACATCAGTTGCAGGTTACGATTTACCTGGCCATTGATATGTTGTTTCAACTTGGTTGCATTTCTTCAATCATGCCTATCTTTGTGCTTCCGGCTGCTATCACTTCAGCAGCTGGTGTTCTGATCGGCGAGGTTTTCACACGCACGGCTGTTGCTGTTCGTCGCATCGAGTCTTCTTCACAATCTCCAGTGTTTTCTCAGTTCTCTGACACTTTGGCTGGTCTCGCCGTTGTTCGCGCGCAGCCTTCCCTTGCAACTGAATTCCGCACTGCGCTTTCCAAGAAGCTCCGTGTGTGGTCTGCCAGTGCTGAACTCACTTACAACTGCAACCGTTGGGTTGGTGTTCGTATTGATTTGGTCACGGGTTTTGTCTCTCTGGGTGCGGGTATGATTGCTTTGTGGAAGTCTACCACGGTGAGTGCTGCGTTGGTCGGTTTCTCTCTTACCAGTGCTGCCAACCTGTCTGAGTCAATTTTGTACCTTGTGCGTTTCGCCAACGATCTTGAGGTTGAGCTTCAATCTTTTGATCGTGTGTTAGAGTACAGCTCGCTTGAGCCCGAGACGGCTAACGATGAGACTTACCCACTTGAGGGTGAGTACACTGATAACCCGATGCACGTTATTCCCAAGGCCTGGCCTGCAGGTGGTGACATTGAGTTCCGTAATGTCAGTGTGCGGTACACTGAGGATGGCCCTGATGTATTGAGCGAGGTTAACCTCAAGTTCCGTGCTGGTGAGCGTGTCGCCATTGTTGGAAGAACTGGATCTGGAAAGAGTACGATGGTTGCCTCCCTTTTGCGTTTCACTGAGATTGTCAAGGGTGAGATTGTCTACAACGGGATTGACATCACCAAGGTCCCTCGTCATAAGCTACGCCAGTCGCTTACTATCATTCCCCAAGAGGCTGTCCTGTTCACGGGTACTGTTCGGTCTAACCTTGATCCCACTGGTACTATTCCTGATGAAGTTCTCCAGAAGGCGGTTGACGCTTGCAAGAACCTCGCTTCCTTCAAGGCTGGTTACAGCTCGTCGGATGAGGAGACCGCTGTCGCTGGCGATGCTACTCCTGGATCGGTTCGTGAAGTTCGTCTCTCTCTGGATACCGAGGTCACTGCCAAGGGTGAGAACTTTTCTCATGGTCAACGGCAGGTTATTTCTCTTATCCGTGCGATTGTCCGCGACAGCCAGCTCATGCTTCTTGATGAGGCGACAGCTAGCATGGACTACGAGACTGACAAGGGTATCCAAGAGGTTCTCCGCAAAGAACTTGCAGGCAGTGGTCGTACTTTGGTTACGATTGCTCACCGTCTGCGGACGATTATTGACTACGATACTGTGGTTGTTATGGGTGCTGGGCGGGTTCTGGAGAGCGGATCGCCTTTGGATTTGTACAAGAAAAAGGCAGAGTTTTATGATATGGTGCAGCACAGTGGCGAGAAGGAGGATCTGGAGGGCATTTTGGAGTAAGCAAGAGCGCTAGATTAAGAGCTCTACGAAAGGTAACTGGTGGTCAATAGGATTGATAGAGGATTTGTTATTCTTTTTTTTGTTTGTTTGGATATATTTAATTAAAAGCTGGCATGAATATATGTTATGTAGTGTCTAGATTGAAGATCTGTGATGATGATTATTGTAAGCTGCTGTTAGCGTATGTGGGGTCAGCATCGAGAAAGGTTATCGATAAGCGGTCGCGTAGGATTTATTAGTGGGGCGATTCTAAATTTCTAGGTGAGTTTTACAGCGGTAAAGACATAGCGTTTGGGAAGTTGCGAAATTGTAAATTTTTGTTCAAGCTTCTTAGTGGTGAATCTTGTCCTTTGTCAAGTTTCCGCCAATCGATATACCTGTACAGCGCAGGTTTCTTGCTTGACAATCATATCCTACTACTCGAAGCATCTAAACCATGGGTCGTGGTGGAAACAGACGCAGAGGTGTAAGTTCTACTTTGTCTCCCACGATAGTTTTGGGTCTTAGTTCATACTAACTTGTCACCGATAGGGTCGCAAAGGCGGCAACCGCGGCGGTAGAGAAGGAGGTAGAGATGCCGGTGGCGATGATAGACGCGTTGGTTATGCGCAGATTATCAAGGAAAATGAGAAGCTGGAGAAGTACTATAACGATTTGATCGAGATGGATGAGGATGAGAAGAAGCTTTTCTGGGAGGCGTTGAGAAGGGAGTTGCCTAATTCGTTCCGTTTCTGTGGTTCTAAGGGGTAAGTTCTCTTTTTTTCCTTTTTGGTGTTGGAGTAGAGATGATGATGATGTACTAACTGTTTCTTAAAGCCACGCAAAGGCTGTTCGCTCCCTCCTGCAAACTAGATATATCCCCGAAATCACCCGCATCCAACATGAAGACGGCAACTTCGTCAGTCCTCCTCAACAGATCCCTTGGTTCCCCGAGGGTCTCGCGTATGACATGACCACGCCCAAGAACGTCGTGCGCCGGTTCCCCCCCTTTGCGGCTTTCCAGAAGTTTTTGGTTTCCGAGACTAGCGTGGGGAATATCTCCAGACAGGAAATCGTCTCCATGATTCCCCCGTTGCTGATTGATTTGAAGCCGGGTATGTCGGTGTTGGATCTTTGTGCGGCTCCTGGGTCCAAGTCGGCGCAGTTGTTGGAGATGGTCCATTCCGGAGAGGAGGCGCGGATTAAGAAGGTTTTGAGACAGTTTGCTGAGGAGGATGGTCTTGCGCTTGGCAAGGAGACGGAGGAGGAGGTCACGGTGGACTTGGCTGCTGATCCTACTGATCAGGGTCGCGCGACTGGTCTGATTGTCGCTAATGATATGGATTACAAGCGTTGCCACATGTTGGTTCACCAGCTTAAGCGCTTCTCATCCGCTAACCTCCTCGTCACCAACCACGACGCGTCGGCCTTCCCATCTATTAAGCTCCCCGATAGCTACAGTGACCGTCCCGGAAAGCGTGCATACCTCAAGTTTGACCGGATTCTCGCTGATGTGCCTTGCACCGGTGACGGAACTCTTCGGAAGAACATGACCATGTGGCGTTCCTGGACTCCCAATAATGCTTTGGGTCTCCACGTTGTGCAGGTCCGTATCTTGGTTCGCGCCCTGCAGATGCTCAAGGTTGGTGGAAAGGTCGTTTACTCTACCTGCTCGATGAACCCCATTGAGAACGAGGCGGTTGTCGCCGCGGCAATCGATAGATGCGGAGGCCCAGAGAAGGTCGGTATCATTGACTGCTCTGACAAGCTTGTCGGCATGAAGCGGAAACCTGGTCTTAAGACTTGGCCTGTTATGGATAAGCATGGAAACTGGTGGAAGAGCTACAAGGAGATTCAGGACAAGGCTGCTGCTGAGCCCGAGTGGGAAGCCCCCGCTAAGCTTGTCGAGGCTATGTTCCCTCCTGTTGAGGGTTCTCCATGTGCTTCGTTGCCACTGGAGAGATGTATCCGTGTGTACGCGTACCAGCAGGATACCGGATCCTTCTTCATCACCGTGCTTGAGAAGAAGGGGGAGATTCGCGCGAGAAACGAGAATGCGCCGACCGTTCCTAAGGAGAATGTCGCTGTCCCCGTTGAGAACACTACTACCGAGACTACCGAGGAGGATGTCGTCATCTCCGAGGAACCCTCTGCCAAGCGTAAGCTTGACCAGGTTGAGGCGGTCGATAGTGACGTGGAAGCTAAGAAGGTTAAGACCGACGATGAGCTTAGCCGTGATAACTCGGTTGCCCCCATTGAAGCCCCCACTTCGGCGTCTACCACCGAAGATGCCGATAAGCCCAAGAAGAACAAGGATACCTCCATCCGCTACGAAGACCCCTTCAAGTTCTTGGCCCCTGATCACCCCGTCCTTGACGAAATCTTCAAGTTCTACCACATCTCCCCTCGGTTCCCCCGTGACCGGTTCATGGTGCGGAATGCCTCGGGAGAACCCCTCAAGGCCATCTACTACTGCTCCACGCTCGCCCGTGACATCCTCGGCGAGAACGATCTCAAGGGTGTTAAATTCCTCCACGGTGGTGTCAAGATGTTCGTTAGACAGGACGTCCCGCACAAGGATATCTGCCGGTGGAGAATTCAATCCGAGGGCATGCCCATGCTCCACGGCTACCTCGGCGAACAGCGCGTTGTCCACCTGCGCTCTCGCGAGGCTCTTAGACGTCTCTTGATTGAGATGTTCCCCCGTATCACTGATGGTGAATGGCAGAAACTCCACGACATTGGCGAGCGTGTTCGTGATATGCCTATGGGTTGCTACATGCTCCGTGTCGAACTGGAGGCTAACCCTGCGGCTACCACGGAACAGGAACTTGCTGCTGAGGCGGCGTTGAGAGAACCTATGGTTCTCCCTCTTTGGAAGAGTATCTCGTCGTTGAACTTGATGTTGCCTAAGGAGGACCGCGCGGCGATGTTGTTGAGACTTTTTAATGACCAGTCGCCATTGGTTAATAACTCGCTTTTGAGAATGAAGAAGATGGAGGAGGCGGCGAAGAAGGAGAAGGAGGCTGAGGCCGAGGCTGAGACGGCGGCTGAGAATGAGGAGGTTGATGCCGTTGTGGAGGAGGAGGATCATAATGTTGTTGATGCTCCTACTCCTGAAGCCATGGAGTAGTTTGTTTATAGAAAATATTGGGTCGTTATTTAGTTTCTATTCATGTGTATTCCTCATATCGTACAATGTTTCTTCTTGTGGATAATCTACTCTACCCGTCTAATAAGCCTACAGTCCAAGCCACGATAGTCTCCATTCCATGTCCTTTTATAGCACTAATAGGAACAGCATCAACGCTCTCCTTCCACCCACCCTTAATCCCCGTCGGATGATCCTCCTCCCCGCTCCTCACAGCATCAACATACGTCTTCAACTTCTTGAAATTCTCCTTCGTCCCCGGTAAATCCGCCTTCGTAGCAACAACATACCACGGCTTCCCCGCAATTTCCAACACCGCATTCTCCTCTTCCTTCTTTTCTGACCCGTCAATTACCCCCGTTAACCCCTCAATATGTCCATCCCATTCAACTTCAGAAACATCTTCTTCCGTGCCCGTAGGACTAGAAAGCGACCAATCGATTCGCCCGGCCATTTCTACCTCCTTTTCCTCTGCATGACGCATCTTGGCGTAGAGCCCAACTTCAGCCCATAGAGCTTTCAACGCAGTTACAGCATCGCCGGCGGATAAGTCAATGACAAATGCTAGAACCCTCGCCCTCTCAACATGTTTCAAGAACGAGATTCCCAACCCTTTATCCAAATGCGCACCCTCCACCAACCCCGGAATATCCGCCACAGTAAACCTAGTCCGCGCCTCCGTCTCCGTCGTCGCCTCCGGCATACCTAACTGCGGAGCTGCCGGATATCTCTGATACGTCCTCGTGGGTAATCTCCCACGATAGTTATCCAATACCACCGTGCCAATATTCGGTTGTAACGTGGTAAAAGCCCAGTTTCCAACGCGCGTCCGCGAGTTACTTATTAATCTAAGTAGTGTACTTTTCCCAGCGTTAGGTAGACCGACGAGACCGACGTCGGCGAGAAGTTTTAACTCGAGGGCTATTTCCATGGTGATTGCGGGTTCACCCTTGGTGGCGATCATGGGACGTGGTCTATCACGGTTGACGAAGTGTGGGTTTCCAAAGCCGCCTAGACCTCCCGCGGCTAGAAGAATCGGTCGAGGAGTCGGTCTTGATAAATCCAATTGAATTGGTCCTTCGGGTTGCGCGTGGATTCTCTCTCGTTTCGGTAGCCGTGGGAACTCCAAACTCTTGGTCTCACCCCTAGATAAGCCCGGGTACGTAACGAACCGATGCTTCTCGATTTCCCATGGATCCTCCACATCCGGCAACTCCGGTCTAACATATTCCTCCCCCCGTTCCAACGCCTTCTTCTCCTCCTCATCCAACCTAAGTTCCTCCCTTCTCCTCGCCTTAACCGCCTTCCTCATAACCCGCATCCGCAAATTCTCCTCCGATGCTAAATCCCGTCTACTTAGCTCCCTAACCAGTGTCCCCACCGGCACCGTAATGACTACATCATCCCCACGACTTCCCGCCTTGGCACTTCCCCGACCGTTCTTCCCACGTCCAGCCCTAACTAACGTCTGTCTTGCAAGTTTGAACAACGACGTTTCACCAGGGACGGCCTGGATGTAGATGTTTCCACCGCGGCCGCCGTCACCGCCGTTGGCTGGGCCATCGGGCATGTACGCCTCTCGTTGGAAAGCGACGCAGCCGTTTCCACCGGGGCCGGCTTGAAGTGTTAATCGGGCGCGGTCAGCGAAGGTGGGGGCGGCATAATCTGTTGGTAGTGGGTTTAGATGGGATGGAGGTAGGTTATTCAGTGGTGCATCTTTCGTTGGGGGTTCCGGGGTTTCTTCAATAGGTAAGGTAGAATATAACCTCGTAACCCTAGGGAAACCCCCCCGAATAACCAAAGGCCTCACAAAAGACCTACATAAAACCATCCGCATAGTGTCGTCCGTCTAATTCACATGTCTACCATCTTCACCATCACCACCTACTATCCTCTTCACGTCACATCAAATTACCAATTCAGGCTTATCTTATCACAAGGGTCCAACCCTACCACAACCAAAGCAATTCAAATCCAGCCCAAAACGCCTCGTCAGGCTCGCCCCGTCGCTGCATCTGCAAGCGTCAAGTCACGCGGGAAAATCCAAGGAAAGTCTCTTCCGCATTGGGATTTCTGCAGGGTTGGGTTAGGGGAGGCGGCGAGAAAAGAGGGAGGTACGGAAAGGTGAAGTGGGTAAGGGGAGGAAAGAAGTGACGTCGTTTTTTTTTTCTTTTTTTTTTTGGTTGGCTG